>JABFFJ010000424.1:0-23860 GCA_013623715.1 Fusarium verrucosum | reverse complement strand
ACTCCCTCTTCTGGGAGAACCTTGCTCCCAACGGCAAGGGTGGTGGTGGTGAGCCCGAGGGCAAGCTTATGACTGCCATCAACGAGGACTTTGGCTCCTTCGACTCCTTCAAGAAGCAGACCAACGCTACCCTCGCTGGTATCCAGGGCTCCGGCTGGGCCTGGCTCGTCAAGGACAAGAACTCGGGTACTCTCTCCATCGTCACCCGACCCAACCAGGACCCTGTCACTGGCACCCTCGAGCCCCTCCTCGGTATTGACGCCTGGGAGCACGCTTACTACCTCCAGTACCAAAACCGCAAGGCTGAATACTTCAGCGCCATCTGGGACGTCATCAACTGGGGCACTGTTGCTAAGCGATTCGAGAAGTAAACCTGTTCTTGTAAGCTTATTAGGTTGAAAAGGGAAGAAGTAGAGGAGGTAAAATAGCGATTGACTCCACGCCAAAGGTCAATGTTGACCACGCGCCATCTGTTTGTTTGTCAAGATACCGAGTGTATAGTACTTCGAGGTTCAATAAACGAATCTGTAAAGAGTAAATGAATACACATAGTGCCCCATCCCTGTCCTACAATATCCGATGGTCAAACATAATCCCCCGCCTCTAACGCCCAAAAACAATGACTGAATACGCCCATGCCTCGATGTACATACACACCGTACGTGACAGCCCGTCTCCCAGTATCAAGGCTGCTGACATCGGGCCATGCCCTGGTAGGCCGCCAGCTCAACGGGGAATTCATCCTCAAAGATGTCAGCTGCGTAATCGTACCAGTCGCTGTTCTTCTCTGTGGTCCTTGCTTCGAAGAAACGGACGTACTCCCACCACACTGGATACTGTCCTGCACAATCCCAGCCAAGTATCCAGGTGATTGTCCTGTTGGAGACGACAATATTCTTGGGGCACAAGGCTCCATGAGTGAGCACTGATGGATAATCGGTGCGAAACTGCGATACCAGAGCCTTAGCCACTGGTTTCGGCACCGTTTCATACAAAGTTGACATGAGGAGTGCCATGAACTGTTTCTGGCTGGGCAATGTACGAATGGCGTAGTACGTGTGGTCCGGGTGCTTGTCTTGTAACAGGCTATATGGTCCTGAGTTGATTGACCCTAGAGGCGCATTCGGCTCAGCCCTGCTTGCATTTCGAATCTTGTGAAGTATGTTACGCAGCTGCCGGACGTAACTGTATTTCTCATCTTTCTTCAGACTGGGCCAAACATCCTCAAGCAATTCGCCGATCACAGTGCGTGTGATGGCCCCTTCTGTAGAAGAGACATCCTGGTCATGAAGAGACAGAGGAAAAGCTCGTGTATGGGCCAACATTGACAGCTTCTCATGCTGGATCATTCCAGCTTGGGAGATACGAAAGTTATATGTCTTGGGCTTACCACCACCGGCCCCTTTCTTGTTGGTAGCAGGTTGCAAGAAAAGGGTCAAAGTTCGGTTTCGAAGGAGCGAAGTCAGGTATTGTGTGTTTTGGTCAGGGATGGGTGCTGTACATGTGTCAACAGATGCTTTCAATACGAGCCGTTCTCTTGTCGCTTACCAGGGCCAAGTGACTGAACCTCCGTGTAGTAAGTGCTGACGATCTTTCGCTTCTTCTCTTTCTTGGCATGGGCATCCTTCATCAGCTCGCTGATGGATCGTTTTGCTGGACCAGCAACGTTGGGCGTCTTGATCTCTCTCAGTCCTGGGGGGACTATGGCCGGGCCAGAGGTGGAAGACACTCCCGAGTCATCAGGTCTCTGCGAGGCTCGGGAGGTACGCGAAGAGGGATCGCGATCGCGATCGCCCAAAGCACTGAGGTTCGCGCCAGTGATGGGAGGCACGAATTCCTCAGTCTTGACAACGGGCGAAGGTCTCGTCAATTCTTCCTGGGCGACCTCAGCAAGCATCTGAGCCCGAGCCGGATTCATCGTTTCCACATCAATCGTGGGTGGGATGGACTTATCCAAGCCCGGGAGAGACATGATGAAACAGTCGAGACAACAAGTTCCACGAGAAGTTCGGCGAGAAGCTGAGTAGGAATGGAAGAAAGAGTGAAAGAAAACAAATAGAAAGGTTGATGTACCTCTCAAGAGTGACAAACAAGTTTGAACAAAGTGATGGCGAGACGCACAAACAAGGACAAACAAACAACAAGGAAAACAGGAGTGACGAAAGGTCATAAATAGACATGTCAAGTTGAAGATGGAGCGAGAGTTCCATGTGGAGAGGAGGATGTTTCTGAGTGATTCGGCATCGTTCCTTCCTTTGGGGTGAATCGCAGACGCACCTGCCAGGACAGTGACAGCAGAATCTCTGAGCCGGGCAAGAAGGAAACTGATTAACAACAACCTGAATAGGAATAGTCTAACTGCATGTTCAAATCGTGAAAACACACGCTAGAGATGAGTTGCTATCTAATCCGTCTAGATACTTCCATTGTCATACCATATGCCGACTGTGAGGATACCTACGAGCGGGAACTTACATGCACGAAGGAATATACATTCAGAAGCAGCATTGTATAACATATCAGTGGGTAGATACATAAACAGCAATTGGTATTCATAAACTCAACACTAACTAAAGATGAGTGGAAATCGTTGACCATGCAGGCAGACGTGTCAAACATAAGTCGTCCATCATAGTCATAAACAACATATCTAACAATCCTCTGTGACCGTAAACACATAGACGTCTATCCTCTTGATTTTTTCTTACCCCGGATATTTTTCGATAAAATGGAATCTAAGACAAGTAACAAAAGCTCCCGGTCACATTACTCGCCATTCTCTGGTACCTTCTCCTCTTCCTTTCGCTCAGTATAACGACGAGGCAGCCGGTTCTCGCGCTCAGTGTAAGGGAAGCCGGCTTCTTCACGGGCCATATCGTTCACCCACTTCTCGTCACCGCGAAGTCCAGGGTTGGTGCCCAGCTCCTGCCACTTGGCAGCCAGGTAGAACCAGCCGAGAGCGTTTCCGACAGTGCCAACCTCGTCGCTGACACCATGCTTAGCCTCATAAGACATCTTGCTATGGAGCTCATTGTCGGTGTACAGGTCCATGAGGTGTCCGGCAACAGTCTTGTAGTCACCAGGGGTAACAAGGAAGCCATTGACCTTGTCCTTGACCTGAAGAGGAATACCACCTTCATTGGAGACAATCACAGGAACTCCGGCATGAAGAGCCTCCGAGACCTTGATTTCGAAGCCCTCGCGGGTTGAGAGCTGAAGAATGACGTAGGCATTGGCGATGACCATGTTGAGAAGCTGGTCGTTGGCGTCCAGGCGCATAACGCTGACGTCGTCGAGAAGGTGAGGGTAGTGGTCTTCCAGCTGGGTCATGGTCTGGTCAAAGATGATGGCACCATCTGGGTCATCAATGGAGCCGTTGCCGCAACTGCAACAATTAGCAAGGCACGCGCTTCGCGCAGACCATTGAACTTACACAACGAGCTGAGGAACATCGGTGATGTTGGCCTCATCGCAACGGCGACGGAACTCTGCATACGAATCGATGACAGTTGGAATACCCTTGGCAGGGTCAAATCGAGCGACCTGAGCAATGTACTTGCCTACAAAAATGGGTCAGCCATCTTACTATCAGATTTGAAAAGTAATCTTACGGTTGGGCCAGTCGAGTTCGGTCATTCGCTGGGTTCGGCACTGTTGGTTATAGATGTTGGCATAATAACCCGTGTCCCACTTGTTCATGTGCTTGTTGAGGCCATCAATCCAATCCGTGGTAGCAGGGAAGTAAACAACCTTCTCCTTGGGAACGGTGTGAGGGACAAACTTGGGGATAGGGTGACTGATGAACATGTCGGAATCTTTGATGTTGCTCCAGAGGTAGTTCCAGATGTCATTCTGAGGAGAGCCCTCAATGGCAACAAGATCGCTTCGGATCTGGATGTGAGATCGGTACAGAACTGGGCGGTCGGGTGTGAGTCTCTTGATCAGGGGGATGAGACCGGGCATCTGAGGGTCATCGATCTTCATGAACCATTAGTCGCTGTGTTCCCAAGAGTGTTGAATGAGACTTACAAAGATGATGTCGGCACCACCCTCCTCTGGAGGACGGAGAGGACCACCCTCAGAGAGCCAGTATCGCTGGGCATTGTCCTCAATCCAGTCGCTAATAGCAGCCTTCTCTGGGTCCGAGATGCGCTGATCAGGGTGGCTAACACCCTGGAGAATGTTGTGCTGGTTCTTGGTGATTCGGAAAACGCCAGGTCGTGGCTTGGGGACTAGAGTCGAGTTAGCATGAATTTATGTCTGATATATCGGAGTGTCTGCACTTACCATACCAAGTCACATCAACGCCCAAGAGACGACTGAGGCGGACGAGA
Organism: Fusarium verrucosum; assembly: GCA_013623715.1. Lineage (NCBI taxonomy): Eukaryota > Fungi > Ascomycota > Sordariomycetes > Hypocreales > Nectriaceae > Fusarium > Fusarium verrucosum. The sequence continues at coordinate 19,526 of JABFFJ010000424.1, read as the reverse complement.
GCGTGGCGCATGAGAGCAACACCACCGCCCTGGGGAGTGGCACTGAAAAATGCAATCTTGGTCTTCTTCTCGCGAAGCTTGTTGGCATAGAACTGCATGGTGTTCCATGTGGCAGTAGAGCAGGTATCCTTGTGGTTCTGGAGGTTGGTGAGATGAACACGGAACCCAGCGTCTGTCTGAACGATGCCGCGGTAGCCGACTTGCAGGTGAGGAACGAGAGAAGGGCCAAAGTTACTAGGTTGTGTTGTCAGTAGTGGTTTTAGTGAGATTATCGACTCTGGAACTTACAGAATACACTTGCGGGCCATGGAATCAGCTTGTTCATCGACGCGCTTAACATCCCAGAAGTTCTTCTCCTTGGCCTCATGGTCGGGTCGGAGCACAACAGGAACAATATCGAGATCAAGCCAAAGACGTGAGCACAGAGAAGGGCTCATGTATTTGAGCGTGACAGGGAGACCAGCTCCAATGAACTTGACAAAATTCTCATGCTCATAAGTCTCAACCTCATTGATGATGTGATCAGCAATGAGATCCTGACCCTCTCGCATATCCTCGTCGAGGGAGATGTGCTTGATGGAAAAGTCATTGAGATAGACGGTGTCGTGGATAGCAAGTGCTATGACGGCGGTATGGTCATCGGCGAAGACGGCAGATATACCAAGGTACAAGGTCTATGAGTGAGCTGTGTTAGTTGCTTGGTGTACTAAAGATGAGATCGACGTTGGTCGCCGTATGCAGGGATTTCAACAGCTCCAGTTGCCATGACGCAAGTTGTCATGAGGAGACATGATACGAGAAAAGGAGATCACAGGAGAATGGCATGAACTCACCTGAAGAGGAGCATTGACGTGGCCATCCTTCTCGACGAGGAGGCTCATCTGCCTCTTGCGGTGCGACGTAGCGCCCGTGGAAAACTTGCGGGTTGGCTTGTTGGAACTCATGATGGCAGCAAATAGAAGAATTGGTGGGGTATTGAGTTAAAGGCGGGGTAGCAAATCGGTGATGAATGGAAAAGTACAAACTCTCTCTGTGTCGTGAAGAGAGAGGAAGCTCAAGAGAAACTACAACAGATGGATGGATGGATGTAAAAGTGGTGGAAAGAATGGACAAGACTGCGGTTGGACGGCAAGATATAGTCCTGGGACACGACCCGATCAGGTCAGACAGACAGAAAGGCGGTCGTGAAGAGCTCGAATCGAAAGAGCAGTGGAGCTATGTAACAACTTAACGTAGACACCCCGGGTGAGATGGAATGGGTGGCTTTGAGCGAGGATGGGGGATCGGGGGCCTGAGAGATTCGTGTTGACAGTAACAAAGCAGGGTAGGCTGGTAGCCTGCAGAAATGGAAGGCTAGGTCAAGGTTAAGATACCTTGACAATGACAATAGACCCAAGATTGGTATGCTGGCTGGATGGCCCCGTCAACGAGGGTCTCTGCAGGATGGGAGGCGAGGGTGGTGATGAATGTACTGTACTTTGTCGTGTGAGACAAGGGAAACGACCAGGGCGGGGAAAGTTTCAGGGACTGGGCGTGGGGTGAAAAGCCAGTTGCGTTTGAGGAAACAAGGTGAGCAGCCCAAGCAGGTGATGATGCTTCAAGGTGAGGAGACGAGTGGTGTCAGGGAAGAGGAAGAGAAGCTTGGGATATGTAGGTAATTCAGAGATATCACCTTGATTCGTGTTTGGATGAGGAGGGAAGAGAAAAACGGGATTGGAGGAGACCTCGGTGAGTTGATGGATGGATGGAAGGAAGCAGCATGAGCGGGCGTAGGAAACTGACTGCAGGTGGCACCTACTGCGATGGCCCGTCTGTAGGTGGTCAGTTGACCAGTGAATTTTATCTTAAGAGCTCAACGAACGGAAAGCAACGACTTTCTCGTTATGTAGCAACTCTAACACTAATCGAAACAAATTGTCAAAGCCCAAGAGCCCGGGATCACGGTAAAGGGGGGTCAGGAGAACAAGAATGGACAACTAAGTGAGTGGGCTGATATGCGCTATGAGATCACCGGATTAGGGGAATCGATGGTCAAGTCAAACTGAGAGGTATTGGAGACGATAAAGGATTAAATAAAAAGTCGATACAAAATAGAACTTTTGGCGATGCAATTCGAGAGATGAATCTAGGCGCCGCCAACGTACTTGATGCAGGTACGGCGTCACATTCGTAAAGGTAACATGTGCTGATGGGAATGGAAAGTTTAGGTGAAGGGGACGGGATGCGTGATGTGAGGTGAGGTGAGGTGAGGAGAAGAAGCATGGAAGATGGAAGAGCGGGAAGATGGGATACAACGAGTGTCATTCTAAACGCGGCTTCACAAGCAATTTCAAAGAAAAGAGGGACAATGTAAGGTTTCTGAACCAGTAAAGTGCGTGCAGCCACAGCATCACTCATTTTATTACTGTCCATCTATTGAGTTCTGTTGCACAATGAGCGAGCTCCAAAGGCAGATGCTGTACTCGGTACCACTTTTAGTTAATTACAGCACGGCCCAGGTGGACTCGGCCGGCACCGGATCAGCTCTATATCTCCTTTCGGCAATCTAGGGTAAGTTTATTGGTCTGTTCCTCAGCTGTCAATCACTAAAACACACTACTGTACGTGTTAACGACGGCCCCTAAATCGAAGTGGCGCTGCCGAACCCCGCGTTGTCGGCTGGGCCCATGTCAATTGCGTGACCTGAGTGGGTTCAGTGAAGGTGGAAAATATTGTAAGAAGAGAGGAAAAAGGATATTGAAAAACAATATCCCAATTTATCATGATCTTTAATTTGAGGCCCAACTCTCTCTCATACTCTTACACAATAAGTCAGTAACATTTCTGTCCATTCGGCTGCCAGCCTGAGTTAGGGAGCTTTAGTTACTGTATGCATCGTCCCACAAGGCAAGTGTCCGGGGACGTGTTCCACAATGGAAGGTGCGGGTGAAACAAGCCTCCGACCCGCTCGAGAGTCCCCCGCCGACCAGTTTTCATGGCCCGGGGAAGATATCCAAGCTACCATCCATCCATCCCACTCACTGAGTGTAGTCCAAATGCAATGGAAGGGTGGATGGATCCTCAACCATCTCGATGGAACTCTGAGGCGATTATGCAAGGGACTCACATCCTCCCTTGCTATCGCTATCGCTATCACTATCTACTGCTATCTTCACTCTGAATGCTTCATGTAAGTCAGCTCCCTAGTCTGTAGGCGTTCGTCTACCTGCTCGAACTTGGTACGGCTCCAAGTCAATAAAGGGTCTTGAACCAGTTCAACTTGCTGCAAGATCTAATCAAGAGGGTTTACAAACAACCCAACCCACGTTTCTCAACACATGCTGCAGGGTCTTGGACTCATAGTTCAGCCTCAACATGCCTCGATACGACAAAATCGGACATTAAGCGCTGGCTTACTTGAGGAACGGCACCTGAAAGAGCGACCTCGCCGAATACGTACAGCATTTCGTACGACCTCTGTACAGATCGTAGCTTGCTTATTTGTTCACCGTCTCAAGATTCGGTCAGCTGGCCTCCCAATCGTATGATGGCTACCAGGCATCCCGAGCTGATGGCTACTACTGCACGCTCTTAGCGAATATCAATTACCTATCCAATGCATCAGAGCTTCATGATGGCTACTATCACTATCGAGTTCTTACATCCTTGATCGCTGACCGGCGGTGAGCTCGTTGGGTTGTAAAGGTGCCAATCATCCCACTACCGGCACTACGCATGTGCCTCAGCAACATGTTCATTGGATCTGTTTCTATTCTGGATGTGTCGGACAAGGTCCCCCAACAGATCCAAAATCCGGACGGATACGTTTCCGGGCGCCGTGCTGCGATTGCATGTGCTCCAATCCTCAAGTTTCACGTAAAAGTCGACAGAAGCGTGAGAGGTACTGCATGTACCTGTACAAGCAACATCATGGCGACCCCTGTTCGGAGAATGCGGTTACATAACCTCATGTCCTCATGCTTCATGGCCATCATGGATATGATGGTCCGTGATTAGAGTCCCTGATAAAATTTATCCATGGTATGAGTACACGCGGCTGGAGCTATCGTATGGTCGACTGGGTAGCCTCATGCGCATTTCAACACCATCGCAACACGCGCAGTCATTTCAATTGCAATACCACAATTCAACGAGCCCATGCACTACAATGCGTCGAACTGCTCATTAAAATGCCTTTGTTTACAAGCTGGCGCTTTGCCCGTGGAAGTTGAAGAGCATTCACGGTGTTGTTTGTGAGTTGTCATGAGAGAAAAGTGGAAAGGAAATTCAGTGGTCAAGGATGCTGACTTTGATCAATTGGCCAGTCAAAATGCCCTCCCTCCACCAGCCGCCCACCGTCAATTGCGATTCTGTTTTACGATGCGACCCGTGCCTTATCAATCAGCGATGATCAACTATCTCCACGCAGATAAGATCGGTCTCCGGCCATTTATCGCAGGAAAGGGTTAGCAGCAACTAGATAACCGGGGTCAGCAATGTGACTGGCCGCGTGGCTCAAGACGTGTTAGCGACAAATTTTGATCGACTCTGCTGATGTGAGGCATTCTGACATCGGAGTCATGTAAGACTCATTTCACAGGAAACAATCTTCAAAGTTTCAGCAGATCAAAATGATTCCAAGAGTTCCCTTTGGTGTTTTGGGCGTCTTGACGCTCGCCCTCAACGTCGTGAGCGGCCATGACAAGACCAAGCGAATTCAGCCGGACCACGAGCATGCCGAAGAGAGGGCTCATATGGTCTTGAATGCGATTCATTCCGCGGGTCGAGAATGGGGCTCTGCCCTTTATCATAACGGCTTCGGTTTCTTTCCAGCTACTATACCCAAAGGTACCATGTTTTATCATGGTGCTCGACAAAATGTGACACCGCCTGGGCTAGAGTGGTTGGCTTTTGACATCGAGCACGCCGCGTTCTTTGCGCGATCTTTCAAGCACGGTCCTGACGGAGGACAAACGAAGTCTCGTCCTAACGAAAAGAAACCCAATGAAAATGACGGTCAGTTCGAAAAGGAAGAGTTCCGCGAGGAGCTGCGACGGCGCAACGAGCGCAGCGCGATCAACGATGACGATGACGATACTGTAAATCTCCGTGGCTATTTACATACGTATCAAACGAACCGTGAGCTCAACGTTCTACTGATCGATGGTATGAGTGCTGGCAAGACCAACATGGGCACACTGGATTCACAAGATATACTCCTCCGCGAGAACAATACTCATGGTAGAATGGACGAGTGGCACCGAGCCGTTGACATATGCCAACTGGCAACAGAATGGGGCTTCGATGGTCTTGTTCGGATTGAGATCGGTATTGAGGTTATCAAGTGCGACTTTGGCAACGGCTTGGATCTGGTCAGCATGACGCGCACAGAGATGCGCGACCATACCATGGGAAACTTTGGCTTGGAAATTTTCCAATTCATAAGGGCGATTGGAGAGCGATACGATGGCGTCGGGGCTGATCGACTACGAATCGACTTCTCTTCGATGGTGTCTGGGCTCTTCTTCCCCATTAATATCTCCAGCACTATCGCAGACCGTCCAGATCTCAAACGACTCGGTGCCGCAACACTAGAGGAGCTCAGAGATATCAAGGCGTACTTAAAGGATGTGTTGCATCAACCTCGGAGGTTTGCTGTGAACTGGCAAGGCGTGGTTGACCTCATCATGGCTCGTTATAGCAAGAGACTGACGCTCATGGCGTACAAATCACTGCCGTCGAAGTTTTTCGTCGACGAGATTGAGGCTGCCACATTGACCTGGTATAACGCACCACCATTGGCCAATGATGCTCCCATGGCAGAGCAAAGGGAGGTGAATAGGACCGCTGATGCTATTGAGCAATGCAGAATACACTACCTCCGACCTGCCCTGATGGAGAAGAAACAATGGAGCGCAGAAGACGCGTTGATATACACATCCCTCGATGCAGTTCTGGGCACGATCTGCCATACTTTGTTCTCGGTTCGCAGTCGCTTGCTCGAAGCATCGGGCTCAGACCTAGACGATTATAAGATCAAAGATGACAGAAGAAACGGTGCTGAATTCGAAAGGGCGATCAATGGTAGTCGCACTACGATCCAAGGTCTCATAGATGATCTCGGGTGGTCAATCTGGAAGAAGCCACAGCCCTGTCGGTCGGACGAGGTGAACGCAATTGCGATGTGGCCGTTTGGATCGGAAGAAGATCACTGGAACCCAGGATGTCGTTCAATCGAGACGGTCCAGAACCCCTCTGATAATTATTGGAGGGTACACATGCCTCGAAACTAGGCATGGTCTCGATTCAATGGCGATATGGTGGAGGGCGTGGTGTGAATTCGCTCGTCTTTGGCGCGGCTGGCCTCAGCAGCCAAAGGAAAACATGATCCGGTTGTTGTTGAATTGACAGGTCAGCAAGCTAAGACAAGTCATCAGCCGAGTCGCAACAAAGGCAATGATGTTCAAGGCTAATGCAGGAAGCCAATATTAAGAATTGACCAAAAATTAAGCTTGATCAGATCATACGACCACGTCAGGATTCGATCCTTTTAGGATAGTGATTTGATGAGGAGAGTCGTTGTTTGAATGAGGCCAGTCTGGAATCTCTGGAGAGTTCAAGAACTGAAATCCAGAGCCTTAGCCATGAGGATTCCATAGCAGAAGAGCCATGAGCTGGTTGTCATCATCATCATCATCATCATCATGGTGGAGTTGCTCCTTGCAAAGTTGCTGTGGATATCATGATGAAGGATGAATTGGCACGCGGCCCATTGGCCAACGAGAGACGAGCAATTCGCAAGCGATGCGGAATAGTTCCATACCGGTTTTTCAACTCTCAGCTTTTATGCAATGCTGACCAGATGTTACATCAGCATTCTCGACACGGGATGGAAAAGACAGGATCGGAATGCTCTAGCAGTCACGAGGATGGACAAATTGAGCTGTCAAAATACACAATTGGCAGTGCTTGTCAATCTTGCAGTCATGATTCGCGCGGTGGCATTCCGCCCCCTGCAAATGCGACCCTGAATTGACGACAAAGTCAGCTGTTTTGTCGATACCAGATGAATTGAGTCGACGCCCCGTTCCGATCTATCCTCGAGAACCCGGGGCGATCCGAAGCTTATTTATGGGTGTCAGCCCACTCTGTGTCACTTTCAAGCTCGTGCTATTGAAAAATTACAGGTCAAGGCGTTGACATTTCCGCTTCTCCGTGGATGGAAACGATCTTGGCTGTGCAATTGAGGCCTTTCTGCGTGAAATAACTGACTTTTTCTCATCAATTGACCATCAGGCAGATCAATTGCACCTCTAGAGGGAGTGGCACATGTCAATTGGGTCGTATTTCCTCTCTATCAACTTGCACGCAAGATGGCGGGGCATTCGCATGAACGAAGACAGAGTCTGGGGACAATATTTGGGCCCAGCGTTCCCATCTGCTTGGATCCGACGAAACGGATGAACGAACGGAGTAACGGTCACAGGGATCAAGGGGCAAAAATAAAATAAAAACGAGGCTCTACACCAATCCTATTCAGCCCGCGGAGATGCTCTAGCCAAAACCATCAGACCACTATCAAGATCGGTCCGTGATCCAGGAATCCACACGGCGAGCGGCGCTGTATTCGGGACCATGAGCTATTCTTTTTCGCATGGCATGATGCCCGGTCTTGAGAGTCATGAACAGCCTAATGCTGTTTCTCCGCGCCATAAGTGGTTCTCCGGGATGATAGGTAGGTATATAAGGAGCTGAGAAGTTGGCCGGTTTGAGCTTGTTATTCTCGGCATCATCTAGTATATCAAAGACTACAACCGGCATCTTCAACACCTCCTCATATCTTTTGAAGACCAGGCACACAGACAGAACACAATGGCTCTTACACAAGCACAAGTCGCAATTGTCAAGTCAACTGCCCCCATCCTGAGGGAGCATGGCAAGACCATCACCACCACTTTCTACCGCAACATGCTCGGCGCCCATCCCGAGCTCAAGAAGTACTTCTCTCTGCGCAACCAGCAGACAGGAGCCCAACAAGCGGCTCTGGCCAACTCTGTCCTCGCCTATGCCACACACATCGATGACCTCGGCAAGCTGTCCCACGCCGTTGAGCGTATCGCCTACAAGCATGTTTCTCTCTATATCAAGCCAGAGCACTACCCCATCGTTGGCACACATCTCGTCGGTGCTTTTGGCGAGGTTCTCGGCTCTGCCTTGACCAAGGAGATCAAGGATGCTTGGATTGCTGCTTATGGCCAGCTCGCTGATGTCTTTATCCAGCGTGAGGGTGAGATGTACAAGGAGACTGGCGACTGGACCACATGGCGCAAGTTCAAGATTGCAAAGAAGGAGGCTGAGAACGACTCTGTCACCAGCTTCTACCTTGAGCCCGTCGACGGCAAGCCCCTGCCCAAGTTCCTCCCCGGACAGTACGTCAGCGTGCAGATTCCTATCCCTGAGCTGGATGGCCTTCCTCAGAGCCGTCAGTTCAGTCTGAGCGAGGCCCCTGGCACCAACCACTACCGCATCAGTGTCAAGCTCCAGGGTCCCACTGAGCAGCCTACTGTTGAGGATCTCGCTGCCGGCAAGGTCGCCGGTCTCCTCTCCACCAGACTGACCAACCTATACAACGTTGGTGACGAGGTTGAGCTGAGCGCTCCTGCTGGAGAGTTCTTTGTCAACCCGGCCGACACATCTGCGGCCAAGAAGCCTCTTGTTCTCCTCTCCGCTGGTGTTGGTGCCACTCCCCTCGTCTCCATCCTCGACTCAGTCCTTCAGTCCGAGACCGCCTCGCGACCCATCACCTGGATCCATGGTGCTCGCTACTCGGGCTCTACCTGCTTCGTGCCCCATGTTCTTGAGTCCGCCAAGAAGCACGAAAACATCACCACCAAGATCTTCCTCGAGGACGTCAAGGAGGGTGACAAGTACGACTTCAAGGGCGAGATCAACCTTCCCCAGCTCCAGAAGGACCAGCTCCTTCAGCTCGAGAACGCTGAGGCCGAGTACTACATCTGCGGTCCTGAGGAGTGGATGGTCAAAGTCAGAGCATTCCTCGAGGAGAATGGTGTTCCCCGCGAGCGCCAACACCTCGAGCTTTTCAAGACTGGTGATATCTAAAAGCGTTGCACCAATTATGATGAATTTTCTTGTATTTTATCGAGTTATGAATGGGTTTTTGTCTGGCTTATCGAGGGCGTTGAGGATCTACTGTACAGGTAGCTTATGTTTTGTTTGCTCAGATTGAAGGAAGACTGCAAGTACTAGATACCAGATGAACAAAAAGAATTGTTTGACAACCTACATCTTCGCCTTTTCCCCTAAAAATGTCTTGGTAAATAGCCGACCATGCCAGTGTGTATCATGTAGCACAGTCACCATAACCACAATAGCAACGGTGAGACGTCTGACGAGGAGCCACGAGTAAAAGTAACGAGAGACAGTTGCAATAACGAGAGGCTCGAGTTACGACTGGACGCCACGGGTCCAATGTCTCGCCTGTCTGTGGACGACGTTGTATGCAGTCACTTTAACGATGAGATGGAAAAGTAAATATTGACTGGCCCCTTGTTAGTGGGGATGGATGAGATCGGATGTTAACCGATCGAGATAGAGTTGGACTTATTACGTTATGCTTCAGGGTGGAGAATAGAATACGGAGATGTGATGTGATGCTACGGAGATAGATATATCAAGAGAAGTGGTGTGTTTGCTATATAGATTGATACAGAAGCTGGATATGAATAACTCACTCACCAAACAAGTCTTTTCTCTCATATAGACACACAAATTTGACTCAATTGGTCAACCATCCGCGTTAGTTGCATCCACACACAACTGCAGCTCGCCGAATTTCCTCCAATGAAGGATGGCACGCAACCGATATATCAGTCAAGCCTCTTTCTCAAATCTGCGGTGAAGGAAAAAGAAAGACCCAAACGAGGCTCTCTGTAAGGACAGGGCTGGTAGAGAGACGTGCTTGGTGTTGCACAGCATGCTTGAGGTCTATCAAGGCGTGCTGTTGTGATACACTGGAGAAAAGTGAGCAGACGCCACCGCTTGTTGAGATTGATGAGAGTTCAAGTTTAACAGAGATGAAATGAAATCAGGATGGATTTGATAGGGAAGATTTGTTGGTATTTGCTATGTCGCTCTCGTCAATATCAAGATTGCACTTTGTAACATAGATATTAAAACTCATCTCTTGAGAACTCAACTCATTATTGCCGATCCATTGGATCGGATTCCCCCCTGACAAGGTCTCACGACGAGGATACCGACAGTATCGGAACCGCCTCACTGGCAAGATACATGATCCTCGATGCAGCACGACACGCTCCTTAGGCGAGTCCATGCGTGAGGGCTTCCCTCCCAATTCCCAAATCGAATCTGCAAAGCAGTTGTGGCACCAGAGAGAAAAATACAGCTTCTTTTTTCTTCCTCTTCTTCTTTCTGATCCCGTCCTCTATTCATATTCTTTACCCTTCTCTTTGATACGGTGCTTGTTATGGCAGAAACAGTGATTCGAAAGGCTTGTGATCGCTGTCACGCGCAGAAACTCAGCTGCAAACGGTATAACGACGAGGCGTGCGAGCGGTGCGTGAGACTCAAAACCGAGTGTAAGTCGAGTCCTTCGTTGAGGTATAAGAAGAACCAGCAGCAGCAGCAGCATCTGGCGGAGAGTCAGCAGCAACAACAACAACACCAGCAACTTGTCGATAATACCACCTCTTCTTCCCAGCAACTTACAGCCCCGAGTGGACGCCGCTCGCCGAAACGACGACGGACCGACAGCCAAGAGGATCCGAGTCTTGTCTCACCCGACACGGGTACGTGCCCTCCTCTTATTCCTCTTTGCTCTGCTCTGTCTTGGATTCAACCGACTCAAGAGAAGCAACAGTGTCAATAATACCCAATACCCATACAAACACAGACGCAGACAGCCTCAGTCATCTCCCCGTCCCCGTCCCTGTCCCTGTCTCACCCGATCCCGTCGTCGACAACCCGGACTTTGCCTTCACATTCGACCAGCAGTTGGCCTTCTTCACAAACCCCCAGTATTTATCTCATCCAGAGTTCCCCGGAACTCGTCCTGTCTTTTGGGAACCAACAACTCTCTACCAGCAGCAACACTCTTATCATCATCATCAGCCGCCCGGCCAAGTTGCACCAGAGCGCGACGCCCTTCACGTCGTGCCCCTGAGTTGTGTGCCTGAGCACGACAGCAGCACCTCTGACAAGCGCGCGTCACGACCACAGGCAAAGCAGAGGACCACCACGCCCAGGCCTAGACAGATCACTCTCCGACACGACGCTGACTTGTCGCCGCTGCAGCAGCACGAGGCCCCCTCGATTCACTGGATGGCGCAGTTGTCCGACATAAACGCCCGGCTGCTGGACCTGGCGTCCGCTCTGCCTTCTCCCCAGGATGGGCCCATGATGGGACGTCCTGTTGATGAGAGGTTCAGGAGTCAGGGGTTTCCCATCGAGGATATGTTCAAGCTGACACGTCGAGTCGCTGATATCCTCGAGAAACCACCTTCTAGCAACGATGGAAGCAAGATGCATCACTCCACCATTGATGGAAGTGATCCCGGCAACGCCATGTTCATCCTGTCAACATACGTGCGTCTCCTAGACATGTACCAACGAGTCTTTAGCCTGGTACACTCGGAGCTGGTATCCCAGACCGACACTCGCACAGCATTCAGCTTCTGGAAACTGCCCGCCGTGACGGTAGGCTCCTTCGCTGTAGAGTCGTCCCCTTTTCTACAGATGTCTCTCACGATCCAGCTGGCAGAGGAGTTCTTGTCTCGTCTGAGGGGCTCGACGGCGCGGTGGTCAGGGGGTGGGAGTGCAGCGTCTATGTTTGCGGGAGTTGTGGATGTGTCTTTTCAGGCGTTTCGAGATCGAGAGGAGGCTTTGGCAAAGCATCTGGTCGAGCTGCGGAGTGAGATAGAGCCTTTGATAGATTCATAGGGAGCAGTGTGTTGTTCTTTGATGGGGGTTCATGGGTGCAGTGTCGGTATAGAGGCTTCAACAGTCTTACTTCAAGGTAGAGGAGGCCAAGTGAAGCGATTCACTACTCCGTAATACATGCCATCTCTCTTTATTCAAGCAATTCTCACATCGCGATACGTCGAGGCCAGTCAAGGGCATAGGGAGGCTGACGACCATACCCAGCCTCAACTCTACGGTTTCAGGGGCAACAGCTCAGAAACTTGACAAGCAGATTCACAATTTCTCAGTGCTTCATCTCGTCATCATTACGAATCCCTTATTTCCCCCAACAATGCTATTTTTTCACAGTGGCAAACCTTTAATCTCTGCGGTTCCGGAACCCTCGACATTCGAGCCCAATTCATGCCCAACGACCCAGAGATCTGGAACATGTAAATCATCTGCCGCTCATACTTTGGCCCCCAGCCAGGAGAAATGATCCCCAGGGACCAGGCAATCCACACTGAGAGTAAACTCGCCACTATTCCCGGCGGCCTCACCTCTTGACCGACGACGATGTCGAGCGAGAGTGAGAATGAGAAAAGAGACAACAACGATTTGACTACCCGCATATGACCGAAACTCGCGATTGTAACCCTCCCCACGTACGTCTAGACGCTATCTATTCACGGAGACCAGCTGCCGGCCATCAAAACGCGCCCGCTAGGGGAACCCCAACGATACATCCGGCACAGGGCCACAAAGGTCCTCGGAGCTGTTTGATTGGGGCCGGGAGCTTGAATATCCTCGGAGGGCAACCGTTTGATGAGTGGATGTGCCGACACTAACTAAATCTACTGTAGAATACATGTACTGTAGTGAGTGGCACCGCCAGTAATGCCCGTTTGAGTGTCCCCTGTAAACTCAAAATGAGCCGGGGGTGTGTGCGCTTAGAGTTCGCCCCGTGTCTTGGAGGTGAGAGCCTCGAGTCCATACAAGCGTCATGAAACGGTTTTTCTGTGGGCAATAATCTACTCGCTATGACAATATGCATATAATATAGATAGTTAGTTGGCTGAGAGCGTCGAATGGGTATGCCGTGATCACCCTTGAAAGGTTTGATCGTCTGCCTGCACGATATGCGACAGGGGTAAAGTACGAGCCGCCTTGTTTTGTTTTTTTCATTCATACATACATATGTAATTATTAATCTATCAATCTCACCTCACGTCAACCACGCTTTGACTTGATCGTGTTATTGCTCACCGTTCACGCCAGGAATGTCATACCGCACAGATGCTCAACCGTAGAGGCGTCCTCGGAAGCTCTGGCCCGAGGATGCACTTATCAAGCCAGAGAGCGTGCATTTATATTCATTCATGCACGTAACGAGTCTCACTCAACTTAAAACTCATCCTCCCCGGCAAAATGCTTCCTATCGAATCTGACAAGTGACAGCCCAACGGTGAATGAATGAATCCCTTCACCGGCATATACACACTCTTCACCTGAGCTGCAATAAAGACGCCCCACTGAGTCGTCATCACGGGATCTACCTCCACTGCAGCTCTGTTACATTCATAGGTAGGATTTCGAAAGTATCATGCGCTTAAGCAAGGATGAGTTCCGCCCGGAATCACGGAGGGTCTAGACCCCGATGCCGACATGTCTGCTATGCTATGCTATGCTCCTCCTTCGCTCGGCTGATAAATGATTCTCGCGAGTACCAAGAAAATAGCTTCACTAATAAAAGAAATGAGATTAAGCTTTCTCCAACAGCTTGGTTGGTCCAGATTCCAGTCCCGCAGAGTCGATTGCATCGGGTCTTGGTAGTGGATTTTTCTGGAGATCTTGATGCCCAAAATCACCCCTTCTGAGTAAGTATATCCCACATAACCCGATTCTGGACCCTGAGGTGGCATGTGCGGTGATGAGATCCCCATCACCATCCTCCCTTAAACCCTTTGTGTATACCCCTGCTAAACATAGGTCCGTCTCTGAATGATATGTCTTGCAAGAGAAGAATCTAGTCCTTCTCGGCATATTCACCAGAGTCATCTTAGTAATTTCCAGCTGAATGGTTCCTTTGGGCTTGGTGTGAGACATGGATTTCGTAGTGACTGGGGTTCATGATTTGCAAGACGTGCCGATCACGCATCGCCGATAGGCCAACCGGGACTCTTCAACTCCGTATAGACTATCCGGAATGTATTTTCGTCTCCCTTGGCCGAGATATATGCATATGCCGGGTGACAGACATACATAGATAGTTGTTGGAAATGTTGCTGGGGCTGAGTTCACAATGCCCTGAAACAGTCTCGACCGTCTCCTCACATCTCCCTGGTGATTGATGTGCAGTTGCCGATGTTACGGAGTGTGGCTTTCTTCACGTACGAGATGATCCTAAAAAAGCCATCATGATTCATCTGGTGGTCATGTATGTATGTACCTTGATGTCGTAGCACATGGATGCTCACGCCAGAATGCTCAGGTCTGTTGTGTATGGCGCAAGATCTGCTCGTGTCATGATACTATAATATCCAGGTCGATCATATAGGGCGTGAAACGTATAAGCGATTGTCTCATCAGAGCGCCGCAGTCGCTTCGTCAAACAACAACCCCAGCCAACCTGCATCATGTAGGGTATGTATGTATGGTATGTACGGATATTTGCGGCTCCAGTTCTTGCAAACTCCTCTCTCGGCATATTGACACCGAATACGATGATCAAATACCGATGCAAGACAGAGCTTTCAATGGTAGATAATCGCACGATGCTTCAGATAGACATCAACCGGGCCGGTCCAGTCCAGTCTAGTTCAGTCAATGAACTGCCGCGGTCTGCCGCCCGCAAAAGAGCTATCAACAGAAGCAACTAACAAGACAAACGAGCTTAGCGAACTATCTCATCATTCCGCCAGGCGGGGAAATTCCGCTAGCAGAGGACGAAACCATCACCTCCTTGTTTTATGTGCCAAATCTGGGGTTGACAGCTCGTGCCTTGCATCGCGTGTCGTATCTTCCCGTCGGCGCTTGAAGCGGCACAACGGTTTTTTGTTTTCTTTTTCGCGTCCAAATTTTTATTCATCGTATAAAGTTCGAGGCCTCGGACACTGCATCGTCTCCATCTGCACGGTGTATGCGTTGTTGCCATCGTACAGCTGTCAAAGAGCGGTCTGCGTCATGGACCTTAGTGTTTTCGTGACGAAGAAATCCACACGCCTTTCGAAGCAGGATTTGCCATGATATCTGGTTATTGCATACGCAGACAAATACCGGTAAATTGCGAGCGTCCTCTCTCTCACCCAGGTGTCTGGCTCGGAACCTTCGGCGCGAACCCAGCCGAAGCAATCTCTCCTGTCGGGATATGACTGATGTCTTCTCTCTAGTTGCTTCGTCTCTCGTACCCAGAGATCCGGTAACCAGTCAGTTGAGTTACCCAGGGCGATGGATTGCCACCCTCCCTGTCTTGTCTCTGCCGGCAGAGGGCAATTACATGATCCTCCCGATGCCAGTGGAATGGAAAGCCTTCGTCTGCCCAAGACACCGGATCCGCGCGATCCCTGGCGTGACAGTGGGCTTTAATGTCTTGTCCGTCTGCTCGGGAGCCTTCCCCAGGCTGAAAGATCAGGGTTGGACGTGGCGAGAGCCGAAGGCTCATGGGAAAGGCCTCGTTAAAGAGATAGCTCCGAGACATGACCGCCAGAGCTTCTCCCTGAACACAGTTGGTTTCGAGCCAAGCTTCGCCAGCCGCGAGGGTTACAGAAGGATTGATTGTTGCCTTTGCACTCCCCACAAATGTACAACACACGCCTGAGTATGATGATCAACAAGATAGGCCCTTGCCCAGCTCAAAAGTGTCAGCAAACTCTGTTCCATTTAAGCTTTGGGTTTGACTTCTCAGCGCTTTGTTTAGCAACTTGACAGATTGCTAGTTGATGCAAGAGTAGGATAGACATGTCTCTACCGCTCGGTTAGTTGGTAGCTGAAGTAAATATCGTCTGCCTTCATCCTTGCATCAAACAGAAATGTTGCTTCCTCGAGGCTGGGCAGTCTGGGCAGGCTGGGATTGGGCTGTGCACCCACCAGAAGCAGAACATCCCGAGGCCCGAGCCCGCGTCCTGGGAACGCCCAAAAAGAAAGCTGGGACGCGTATGATTGGATAATCCCCTGTAATGAGGGGCATTATGGCTTGGCGGTATTCAAGATTGTAACAGAGTCCGGGTTCTTTAGCCTAGGGTGAAATTGGCGTCAGAGGCAGGGGAGTTCTCAGGCCAAATAGCGAGCCCAAGGTGAAGAATCTGGTGATAGTATTATGAGGATGAAATTGAACCAGTTTGATCAACGAGGCGCTTCAGGAGCATATGATGGATTTGGTGGGACGCGAAGCATACATCGCACGGCTGTGTATGCCTTGTATGGCCCGTGGATATCATATATGGGCCATGACATGTCTGGCTGCTCGGGGGTGGTTTGCCTAGGTTCCGGATGAACGTCCAGCCAGTCGGTAAAGGCTAAAGGCTCGCTCGTTTAGGAGTCCCCTTGGTGATGGGTGATGTAGTAATTTGCCTCGACTCGAGGTGCTGCTCGAAAGGCGGGAGTTGCAGGGCTGATTGGATAGCGGTGTGTGTGGTGAGTAGGCACAAAAAGACGGCGCGAGCGCTGGAAAGGTAGTTACTGTGGGGATGTCTCGGCTGTGGAAATTATTCCAGAAGACGCCTCGAGAAGCGGATGGCTTCGCTAGTGGCAGTTTATCATGACGCAGCGAGAGTTTAGTTTTCTCTTTCGGAACCCTGGTAGAGTGGAGAGTGAGCGGTCTGCACTGGTGGTGTATGTATGCAGTGTAGCGTTTGTGGCTCAAACTGAATTATCGCGAAATCGGGATAATGTAATGATTATGAAAGGTAGGTAAACAGAAGAACCCTTGTAGACAGGATGCCAGGGTGAGTGGTTGGTCATTTAGCTGCAATTGGTGGGAATCCCATGCTTGACAGCGTTCGCCCGCAGCAAGACCCAGCTCAAACCTGCTCAGAGCGGTCGAAACCTGTTGACCGGTTCTTCTTTAAGTAAAGAGAAAACTCATGTGTGAAAGGCATGTAGATTGTGCAGTAGTTGTCCAAGTTTGAATGCGAGAGTGAAAGTGAGAGTCAAAGTCAAAGTGAATGCCATGTCTCAATGACAGGGAAAGAGACTGCGAATGTAAATGAGCTGAGCTGAGCTGTGGTGTGCTCTGACACCATCGAGATATGGCATTGGCCCATAGGGGTCCTTCCACTGTATCTGAGCCCTGTTTATGGTATGGAATCTTTCATCAAACCAGCCCTCGGTAGCGGAGACGTTTCGCCTGAGTGACAGGACAGGATAGGCCTGCCTGACAAAATGGGATGCGAGAGGAGCTACCGCACCGCTACCGGCATTGCACCCACGTGTGCGGTGGAGTAGAGTGCCAAAATATGCGGTGCTAAGGCTAAGTTGCATGCATGTTGTTGTCGTGTATGGGGTCATTCAAATCCGTGCTCGGTTCATCCGACTCTGGCTGTTACGATAGTAGGAGGAATAGCCCTGATTTGGTTTTGCAACGAAACGAGGTCATTCTCCCTGGTGATCCGATCCCGGCATTGGACATGTGTGTCAACGGTACGGTACTTGGGATCATTGCCAGGGGGGAGGGATGCATACATACATACATACGAGGGTGGATGGCGTCAATGTCCAAGCGCGTCCATGGATATGAATCCAATCCGACTTTACGGACAGGGAGAACCACATCTAGAACGGAGGCAGACGTTCCAAGTTGAACAAGCGACCTGACCTGGTTGGCGGTGGGTCAAACAAGTTATTACTGAATTCTTGCCCATTGCTTCCGCTGTCAGCTGTCATTTGTCATTGCGCTCGCTCAGCCAGCAGAATAGACAGCCGGCGAGCTCCCTGTCCTGGTTTGAGCTGCAGATGCGAGCAATGCATAGGAGAAAATCTTTTCTGTGTACGTTGATGTGATGTGCATCGAGGCGCGCAGGTAGGTTACCGAGGGTCCTTGTCATTGTCACTTCCATTATTGATCAGTAGACCAGCATGGCCAGCCAGTTAAAACACCAAGAGGACGCACTTGAAATACCCGACTGGCCAACGCTGAATCGAATCGAGTCGAGTATGCTGAATTGGGCATGCCAAAGCAAGGTCATGACTAGCAAAGCCTTCTTGACGAAGCAATATCTAGTCTCGACCCCTCAAAACGGTTGTGTTGCATCCCGTTCTAGGAAGTACAAGATGCTGATCACACGAGTGGACTCGCTGGAGGAGGCTTCCACGTGCCCGGCGGGCCGTCACGTCTGTCGGGTGATGCTCGTAGCTCCCAATCAGATAAACGGTGAGAATGCGTACGCAGATGCGATGTTGAGCTGTTCTTTGAGGCGGAGGTGGTTGTCGGTGGTTGCTAAGGTGCAGCTCCTCCCGCGGTGGGGAAGAAAAAGCAAGTACAATGAAGGGCGGGAGATCCCTTCAAGGGTTCTCTCCTCACCGTCACGATAGTTCAAGCAGCATTGGAGTCGAGGGCGCGGTCTGGCGGACTGACAGCAAGCACTTGGGTGTGGAGCGCAGCGCACCCTGACTCCATAACCATTGATGATGCTAGACGGATGGACGATGGCTCCGCCCTAAACATAGCTCGCTCTATGAGATGCTGTGCTGAGCTGTCTGTGGCATGGCATGGCATGGAGGAAACCATTGCGGTGAAGGCCCAATTGATAAGGCATCGCTGCTTGATGTGAGCATGTGTGTGTATGTGCTGTAACCTGATAACATGGTGGTTGGATGGGTTACACGCTCGCTCACTCATGAGGGGATGGATGATGATGGAAATGCCGGCGGTATTGGTATTGGTTCTGGAATATCTTGTGGTGGAGTGATGGAAGGATCCAAGTATAGAACTGTTTCGGCATGTGCGACAAGGCCTGTAATTACTCCTGCCTGACCGGTAAGAAATACCTTAGGTTCTCTCATTTTTATGTACTAAAATGTTTTACATACTGAATATTAGCATCGATCACTGTCTTGCCTGTGCTGTGCCCCTCTGTGAGTCATCAGCAGCTAGGGAAGAGAAAAAAAAAAAAAAGAAAATGGCATCTTAAGGGTCTTTTCCTCCCCTTCCATTGTAATTGCAAGCCCTTATCGCCAACGCCGAAACAGTAAAGGCTCGTAGGCTGGTCTGTGTCCCCTCCGTACTAGCACCCATTACATTACATTACATGACATTAGCAGTCAGTGCAGCAGCACCTACCTAGGTCTGTTCCCTGTTAGATTAAGACACATAACATGATCCTGGTAAACGGGTCATTCTCGATTGATGCATATGTACGTACATACGCACGCGCAAATCATTAGCCCACACACCTCTCCCTTCCACTCCCTCCGCTCTTCAGCTTGCGCTTGCTTGCCTGCCTGCTTGCTTCCGCCCAAACCCCAGACCCTTCCCTTGTTTCTTGAAAAGTGCCACCATCAAACTTTTTGCCCAAACACACCCCCTTACCCCTCGCAATGCTGCTCGATGCCAGTGGGCTGTCAACAGGGGCTGTGGAAGGGCCTTTCTGCTGTTTTTGCCAGACTTATTA
>JABFFJ010000423.1:0-28415 GCA_013623715.1 Fusarium verrucosum | reverse complement strand
TATAAAGGCTGGCATGCAAGTCATAGATGTCATAACCCCCGGTGTATAAATCCTGAGCATATATGTGTTGAGTCTAAGGTGCAAAATGAGGCACGAAAAGGCTGTCGCAATAATGTAAGTATATTAAGTATACTATAAGACAGTAATATATACATTAACACAGATAGTAGCTTACAGTCTATGAAACAGTTATTGATGGACGGATCTTACCAATGCTCCCTACTAAAGCATGTTTATGTATCCCTCCTTGTATTATACAAAAGGAAGTTCGAGTTGGGGTTTGGGTTGAAGATAATAAAGTAAGGATTATATAAAATTTAGTTATTATTTATTTTTAATTTTATTTATTAAGCTAGACTTATAGCTAACTATCCCTTTTAATATCTAAGTTTTTAAAATAGACTTATTCCTTCTTATTTATAATAAAAGAAATTAAATACTATATTAACAGTTTGGCTATGTAAGTGGCGTGGCGTTAACACATCGCGCGCCATCATTCTGATTTGACTTCGGACCGTTAATTACTAGAGACCTCGCTCCAGTAGTCACGTTGAACCGATATATAGCACCTGAAGTATTCTCAGACCCATATATGAGCTGATTGCCCGTAGAATAGGCCGCACCCCACATATTATCACCGACCACGTTTCCGCAGTCAGTAATGCTCGCCCAAGTATTGGTGTCGATACTCCACTTGGCCAGAACTGTCTTGTTGGCACTGGAGCCTCCCTGGAGTCCGTAGAGAAAGCGACCTCCCCCAGGGACGAAAACCCAATCAGCAATGTTAATTGGTATACTTGAGGTTCCATTCGCGAGGATCGAGCCGTAGGTCGACGACGTGGGATTGACGTCGAGCTTCACCCATTGTTTACCTCCACTTGCGATCCACATAATACCATTTGAATCGACATCCCCACAGTTCCAACTGCCGGGGATCAATGTGTTGATTAAAGTATAGGACCCGGTGCTGCCTATTCGAATGATCTGGCTGTATCCGTTCCCGAGCTGAACAATGGCGTAAAGAAGATTGTCCAACATATTATAGCCCATAGCGTTAATCGTACCTCCGCTAGTAGCGCCTGGAGCAGGCCCAGGGCCGACATTGGTAGCGACCTGCGCGTTAACTCCCGTCACAAGGTTTAGTCTGTAGAGAGTCCTGTTTTGTATCAAGTACCCTCCTTCATCACAATTGAAAGCTGGGGGTGGAGTAGGGGTTTCAACGATAACTGTGCCAGGTACGGTTCCAGAAGGAGGGATCGTTGTAACTGTAGTAGCGGCATTGATGGTAGATGTTCCACTGTACTGTCGTGTGATAGTGACCGTGGGGCCTGGGGTTTCAACAATAACTGTTGCAGCTTCAGTTCCCGTAGGCGATATAGTCGTTACGGTTGTTGGACCGGGCAAGCTAGCAGTACCGGTATACATCCGGGTGCTAGTGACAGTTGGGCCTGGGGTTTCGATAATAACTGTCGCAGCTTCGGTTCCTGTTGGTGTGATTGTTGTCGCTATTATAGGACCACTCAAGCTAGACGTGCCAGTATACTGCCGTGTGCTCGTAACTGTTTGACCTGGGGTTTCAACAATGATTGTTGCAGCCTCAGTTCCTGTAGGTGATATAGTCGTTACTGTTACAGGGCCAGTCAAGCTGGAGGTGCCGGTATACTTCCGTGTGCTAGTAACTGTTGGGCCCGGCGTCTCAATAACAACTATTACAGCCTCAGTTCCAGTAGGCGACACAGTTGTCACTGTTATAGGACCACTTAAACTAGACGTGCCAGTATACATCCGGGTGCTAGTGACAGTTGGGCCTGGGGTTTCAATGATAACCGTTGCAGCCTCGGTTCCGGTAGGGGAGATAGTCATTACCGTTATGGGGCCAGTCAGACTTGAAGTGCCCGTATACTTTCGTGTACTAGTGACAGGCTGCGGCGGTGGTGTTTGAATAATAACTGTTCCAGCCTCGGTTCCTGTTGGTGTTATCGTCGTTATAGTAATAGGGCCAGTCAGGATGGATGTTCCGGTGTACCGCTGTGTATTAGTAACCGGCGGCGTTTCGACAATAACCGTACCGGCTTCAGTTCCTGTAGGCGTCACTGTGGTGATAGTTATTGGGCCCGATATAGCAGAGGTTCCTGTGTAGAATCTTGTACTTGTGACGGGCGGGGTTTCGATAATAACCGTGCCTGCTTCTGTTCCTGTTGGTGTTACTGTAGTCACGGTTATCGGGCCTGATATGACAGAGGTCCCTGTGTAGAATCGTGTGCTAGTAATTGGCGGCGTTTCAATAATAACTGTGCCTTCTTCGGTTCCCGTTGGTGTGATTGTTGTAAGTGTGATCGGGCCCGATAGGACAGATGTTCCTGTATAAAAGCGCGTAACAGTAACTGGCGGGGTCTCAACAATAATGGTGCCGGGTTCAGTGCCTGTTGGTGTAATAGTTATTACTGTAGTAGGACCGGTCAAGACGCCTGTTCCATTGTAAAAACGCGTGACAACGACCGCCGGGGTTTCAATAACAACAGTACCAGGTTCAGTGCCAGTAGGCGTAATAGTCGTAACCGTAGTAGGACCGGTCAAGACATTTGTTCCGGTATGGAAGCGCGTGACGGTAACCGCTGGAGTCTCAACTATAACGGTACCGGGCTCAGTGCCTGTTGGCGTGATAGTTGTGACTGTAACGGGGCCAGTTAAAACCTCCGTTCCAGTATAAAACCGGGTGATTGTAATAGGAGCCGTCTCCACGATAACTGTGCCGGCCTCGGTACCTGTTGGTGTGATGGTCGTGACGATAGTCGGACCAGTCAAGATATCTGTTCCAGTATAGAACTTCGTAATCGTAATAGCAGGCGTCTCTACAATGACTATGCCAGCCTCGGTACCTGTGGGCGTGATCGTTGTGACTATAGTAGGGCCAGTTAAAACTTCTGACCCAGTGTAAAACCGGGTTACAGTGGTAGGTGGCGTCTCGACGACGACAGTTCCCTCTTCCGTTCCTGTAGGCGTGATTGTAGTCACTATGGTAGGGCCAGTTAAAATGTCTGTTCCAGTGTAAAATCGGGTAATAGTGGTAGGTGGTGTCTCGATGAGGACAGTTCCCTCTTCCGTTCCTGTAGGCGTGATTGTAGTTATACTGGGGCCAGTCAAGATATCTGTTCCCGTATAGAACCGAGTAACAGTAACTGGGGGTGTCTCAACAATGACGGTTCCGTTTTCAGTTCCTGTGGGCGTGATTGTACTGGTAATAGGACCTGTTATTTGAGATATACCTGTATAGAATCGGGTAATAGTAATTGGAGGGGTCTCGATAATTACAGTTCCCTCTTCTGTTCCTGTGGGTGTGATTGTAGTTGTGATAGGGCCTGTTATTTGAGAGGTGCCTGTATAAAATCGGGTAATAGTAACTGGAGGGGTCTCGATAATAACAGTTCCATCTTCAGTTCCGGTTGGCGTGACTGTGGTCACTGTAATAGGACCTGTTATTTGAGACGTGCCTGTGTAGAATCGGGTAACCGTAACTGGAGGTGTCTCGATAATGACTGTACCAGCTTCAGTACTAGTTGGTGTGACCACAGTCACTGTAATAGGGGCACTTAGGATTTCTGTGCCGGTATAGAATCTTGTGCTAGTAATGAAAGACACCTTAGCAGATTCAGTCTCTGTGGGCGAAGCCGTTACATCTGGGGGCGTCTCGATAATGACAGTTCCATCTTCGGTCCCGGTGGGAGTGATCGTTGTTACTGTAATAGGACCAGTTAAGATAGATGTGCCACTGTAGAGTCGTGTACTCGTAACAGGGGGTGTCTCAATTATGACTGTACCTGCTTCGGTACCTGAAGGGGGAACTGTATAGACAGTAGTTGGCCCTGTAAGAGCTTCTGTGCCCGTGTAGAATCTTGTAATGAAAACTAGCGGTGTCTCAATGATAATGGTGCCGGGTTCAGTGCCGGATGGAGAAACTGTACTTATAGTTGTCGGTCCTGTCAGAATCTCCGTGCCGGTGTATGGCCGTGTGATGTAGACCATTGGGGTCTCAACGATCACTGTACCCGGAACGGTTCCTGACGGGGAAACCGTTTCCACAGTCGTTGGCCCCGTCAGAATCTCTGTACCTGTATATAGACGTGTGATGTAGACCGGCGGGGTCTCGACAACCACTGTATCAGGGTTCGTGCCAGATGCAGCAATTGTCGTCACGGTGGTTGGTACTGTTAGGATCTCTGTCCCGGTATATGGTCGTGTAATTGTGACTCCCGGTGTTTCTATTATAACGGTACCAGGCTCGGTGCCCGATGCAGCAATCGTAGTCGCCGTGATCGGCCCTGTCAAGATGTCCGTACCTGTGTAGGGTCGTGTAATAGTCACAGGTGGTGTTTCGACTACGACCGTGCCGCGAACGGTGCCAGAAGCAGGGATTGTAGTGATAGTAGTTGGTCCCATGAGTATTTCTGTACCTGTATATGGCAGTGTAATAGTGTCGGGGTAGGGTGGCGGTGTTGCGACGATAATTGTACCAGGAATTGATCCAGAGGGAGAGATCGTAGTGACAGTAGTCAGCTCTGTTAATATGGATGTACCTGTGTATAGCTCGGTAATAGTAATGGTAGAATAAGGAAGATCGACAATAACAGTAGCAGTCTCGCCAGGACTAGTAGCCCTAAAGGTTATTATCGTACTGGCTGAAACGGTGCCGTATTGTGTAATTGTGGTATAAGCTTGAGGAAGATTAATAATGACCGTTGCAGTCTCCCCGGAATTAGTGTTATTGGGCATTTGGGTTGTAATACCGCTGACTGTAACATCTCCATAACGGGTGGTGGTTACGTAGGCTTGCGGGAGATCGATAATGACCGTCGCAGTCTCTCCGGAATCAGTATCATTAGGCATTTGGGTTGTGATGCTGCTGGCTATAACGTTTCCATAACGGGTTGTTGTTACATAGGGTTGCGGTAGATCAACGAGAACCGTCGCAGTTTCTCCCGAATCAGCATTATTTGGCATTTGAGTGGTGATGCTACTGACTGCGACACTTCCATAACGGGTTGTGGTTACGTAGCGTTGAGGGAGATCAATAACAACCGTTGCGGTTTCTCCTCCATTAGTTCCAGTAGGCATTTGGGTAGTGATAGAGCTGACAGCGACACTTCCATATCGAGTAATCGTGGCATAAGCTTGAGGGAGATCAATAATGACTGTTGCGGTTTCCCCTGCATTAGTATCACTGGGCATTTCTGTCGTAATAGAGCTAACAGTGACACTTCCATATCGAGTAATTGTAGTATAGCCTTGAGGAAGGTCAATAATAACCGTTGCCGTTTCGCCTGAATCAGTATTATCGGGAATTTGGGTCGTGATAGAACTCGCGGTGACACCTCCGTATCGAATAATAGTGGTATACGGTTGAGGGAGATTGATAATAACCGTTGCAGTCTGCCCGTCAGTGCCAGTAGGCATTTCTGTGGTAATAGAACTGGCTATGTCATTTCCATATCGAGTAATCGTGGTATACGCTTGAGGGTGAGCAGTGGTTGTGGAATCAGCTTCAGGAAGATTAACGATGACCGTTGCGATCTCCCCTGCATCAGTTCCAGTCGGCATTTGCGTCGTGATGGCACTGGCTGTGACACTTCCATATCGAGTGATTGTGGTATACGGTTGAGGGAGGTTAACGATGACCGTTGCAGTCTGCCCATCTGTCCCAGTAGGCATTTGAGTCGTGACACTGCTAACCGTTACGTTCCCATAGCGGGTTATGGTTACATAGGGCTGAGGGAGGTCAATGATAACCGTTGCAGTCTGCTCGTCAGTACCAGTGGGCATTTCCGTTGTAATAGAACTAGCTGTGACACTTCCATATCGGGTGATCGTGGTATATCCTGGAGGGAGATCAATAATAACTGTAGCTGGCTGTCCTTCACTTGCGGGCTCTTCAGTCGTAATAGTACTAACTGTCATGCTTCCATATCGAGTAATGGTTACATAGGGCTGAGGGAGGTCAATAATGACTGTGGCTGTCTGTCCAGGGTCAGAAGGTGCCAGAGTAGTAACTCTACTGGTTATAACGCTTCCATATCGTGTCGTTGTGGTATAGGCTTGAGGAAGGTCAATAATAACTGTTCCGCTTTGCCCGGGGACAACCGGAGTCTCAGTAGTCATACTGCTAACTATCACAATTCCATATCGGGTCGTTGTTATATATGGTTGCGGAAGGTCGATAATAACTGTCGCAATATCACCGGGATTGGCAGGTATTTGAGTAGTGACGCTGATAACTGAAACGCTTCCATATCGTGTCGTCGTGATATAGGGTTGCGGTAGGTTAATAATGACCGTTCCGGTGTCCCCGGCAATAACTGGAGTCTCTGTAGTAATGCTACTAACCGTCACACTTCCATATCGTGTTACTGTATTATACGGCTGTGGAAGGTCGATAATAATTATCGCTGTGTCCCCAGGATTGTCGGGTGTTTCGGTTGTAATACTGCTGATTGTAACGCTGCCATATCTAGTAGTCGATATATAGAGCTGGGGAAGGTCGATTATAACAGTTCCTGTCTGTCCAGGTGTATCTGGTGCCTGTGTTGTGATGCTGCTGAGGGTAACACTTCCGTATCGTGTAATAGTTGTATATGGTTGGGGCAGATCTACCACGACAGTACCAATCTCCCCTGGGGAAGGGTGAGTTAATGTCCTAGTTGTGGCTGTAGTGACGCTACCATATTGGGTGGAAGTTATATAAGGTTGAGGCAGATTAACAAGGATAGTGCCAGTCTCTCCTGGTATCGTTGGTGCTATCGTTATAGTCGTGTCTTGAGTGATATTACTATATTGTGTGGAAGTCATATAAGGCTGAGGCAGATAAACGAGGATGGTACCAGTTTCCCCTGCCGTCGCAGGTGATACTGTCCATGTAGTAGCTGCAGTGACGCTACTATATTGGGTGGAAGTTATATAGGGATTTGGTAAATCAACAAGGATGGTACCGGTTTCTCCTGGCATATCTGGCGTTAATACCCTGGTCGTGGCAACTGTAGCGCTACCATACTGGGTGAAAGTGAGGTAAGGCTGAGGTAGGTAGATAATAACAGTAGCAGTTTCCCCGGGGCTTTGTGGACTTTGTGTAGTTGCAGAAGAGTCTGAAATACTGCTATAAACAAATATAGTGGTATAAGGCTGAGGAAGATTAATAATAACAGTGCCAGTTTCTCCAGGGTTTTGTGGACTTTGCGTAGTTGCAGAAGAGACTGACATATTACCATAATTAACTATAGTGGTGTAAGGCTGCGGAAGATCGATAATAACAGTGCCAGTTTCTCCGGGATATTGGGGGCTCTTGGTTGTTATTGAGGAAACAGACACACTACCATAGCGAACCATTGTTATCCAAGGTTGCGGAAGATCAATAATAACAGTACCGGTTTCTCCAGGGATAGAAGGGCTCTCAGTTGTTATAGAAGACATAGAAGCATTGCCGTATCGAGTTATCGTTATAAAGGGCTGCGGAAGATCAATTATAATAGTGCCAGTTTCTCCAGGGTTTTGAGGATTATAGGTCATTATTGAAGAGACTGACACACTTCCATAACGGGTTATTATAGTATAAGGCTGAGGCAGATCAAGAATAACAGTGCCAGTCTCCCCCAGGACAGAAGGGCTCTGGGTTGTTATTGAAGAGGCAGAGACGCTGCCGTAATGAGTTATCGTTGTAAAAGGCTGTGGAAGGTCGATAATAACAGTGCCAGTTTCTCCTATACTCCCAGGACTCTCAGTGGTTATAGATAAGGCCAAGACTGTTCCGTAACGAGTTATTGTTAAGTACTCTTGAGGCTTGAAGATAATGACCGAACCTGTTTGGTCTGGGAGTGTTGGATAGATAGTGGTTGTGTAACTCGTCACAATCTCTCCGTAAGAGGTAGTGGTAATAAACGGAATTGGCCCAGGGGGGGTTTGAATAATGACAGTGCCGGTTTCGCCAGGTCCTCCAGGAGTCTGGGTAGTTGTCGAAGCGACGCTGTCGGTGCCTGTGATAGTAATTGTAATATATGGTGTGATGCTAGGTGGCAGCATAATAATGATTGTACCGGTCTCGCCTGGAAGCCCTGGTCCATAGGTGACAGTACTCGTAGCTGTACCTCTAGTAGCTGTAACTGTAGTTATAGTATAAGGTGTAATACTAGGGGGCACCTCAATAATAATAGTTCCAGTCTGACCAGGCAGGCTTGGGGTCTGGGTGATAGTCTTAATCACGGTACCTGTTTCTATGCCAGTAATTGTAGTTGTAAAATAGGGCATAATACTCGGTGGCACTATAATAACAACTGTGCCGGTCTGGCCTGGAAGACCTGGTGTATAGGATATAGTACCAGTTGCTGTGCCTGCTGTGCCAGTCACTGTAGTTGTGGTATAAGGTGTGATACTTGGAGGGACCTCGATGATAACAGTTCCAGTCTCGCCAGAGCGACTTGGATCCTGGGTACTGGTCCTTATAACAGTTCCAGTACCCGTACCTGTAATCGTTGTCGTGATATAAGGCGTAATACTCAGAGGGATCTCAATAATGACAGTTCCAGTGCCCCCGGGAAGGCTAGGGGGCTGAGTGGTGGTCCTCCTAACAGTCCCAGTGCCTGTGACTGTGACTGTAGTCGTGAAGTAAGGCGTAATGCTTTGAGGGACTTCAATAATAACAGTCCCAGTGCCCCCAGGAAGACTTGGAGGCCGAGTGACGGTCTTGGTGTCAATTCTGGTCCCTGTACCTGTGATAGTAGTTGTGATATATGGTGTGGTAATTGAGGGCAGAATGACAATAACTGTACCAGTGCGACCAGGCAAGGTCGGCGGGTTGGTAACAGTGCTTATTATAGTGCCAGTTCCTATGCTGGTAGTCGTGATATAAGGTGCGACACTTTGGGGAACTACAATAATGACTGTGCCAGTCTGTCCAGATAGACTCGGTGGGTTAGTGAGCGTGCTGATGATGGTGCCAGTGCCAGTTCCTGTACTGGTAGTCGTGATGTATGGCGTCGCGCTTGGGGGCACAAAGACAACAACTGTACCAGTCTGGCCCGGGATGGCTGCGGTCTGGGTGATGGTGCTCTCAATACTACCAGTCCCCGTGCTAGTTGTTGTGACATATCTGACAGGAACAGGCGGGACCTCAACGATAACAGTACCAGTTTGGCCAGCCTGGGTCGGCGGTCGAGTGATAGTTCTAAGGATACTGCCAGTACCCGTGACGGTAGTCGTGATATATTGGTCTGGTGGAGGTGGAACTTCGACCAAAACCGTGCCAGTCTGTCCGGGCATATACGGTGTCTGAGTAATGGTCCTGGAAGTGCTTCTAGTGCCTGTGACAGTAGTTGTAATATATGGAATAACAGCGTAAGGAACCTCGACAACGACTGTGCCTGTCTGTCCTGGTACAGAAGGTGTTTGAGTGACGGTCCTGGTGGCAGTGCCTGTACCTGTGACGGTCGTCGTAATGTACTGGTTTGATAGAGATGGAACCTCTATCCAGACTGTACCGGTCTGTCCAGGGATCGAGGGTGTTTGGGTCACAGTTCTAGTAGTGCTTCCAGTGCCTGTGGTAGTGGTTGTGACATAAGGAATAATGCTGGAGGGGACCTCGGTGGCCACTGTGCCAGTTTGCCCTGGTGCAGAAGGTGTTTGCGTTATGGTCCTGGTAGTACTTGCGGTGCCCGTGATAGTAGTTGTGATGTAAGGAATAATAATGGGAGGTACCCAGATAACTACCGTGCCAGTCTGCCCCGGCACAGAAGGAGTCTGGGTGATGGTAATGGTGATAGTAGCGCTACCAGTGCCAGTGGTGGTAGTTGTGACATAAGGAATAGAAGCAGAAGGGACTTCAATAACTACTGTGCCAGTCTGTCCGTGTGCAGAAGGTGTCTGTGTTATGGTCCTGGCAATGCTTCCGGTGCCTGTAGTAGTGATTGTGGTATAGGGAACGGCACCAGGAGGTACCTGGATAACTACTGTGCCAGTCTGGCCCGGCATAGAAGGTGTTTGAGTAATCGTTTGAGTGACACTTCCAGTTCCGGTTATGGTAGTTGTCATAAAAGGAGTAGCACTAGGAGGAACCATGACCAAGACCGTGCCAACCCTATCAGTACC
The DNA here is from genome assembly GCA_013623715.1 of Fusarium verrucosum. Classification (NCBI taxonomy): domain Eukaryota; kingdom Fungi; phylum Ascomycota; class Sordariomycetes; order Hypocreales; family Nectriaceae; genus Fusarium; species Fusarium verrucosum. The sequence continues at coordinate 18,290 of JABFFJ010000423.1, read as the reverse complement.
GGAGGGGGATCGAGTAGATGTTCGAGTCGTTGAATCTGTCCCAGTGGTGGTGATAGTGCTCCAGGATGTAATTTGAGGTATTTCTACAATAATTGTGTTAGTAAGACCTGGGCCAGAACGCGTCAGTGTATATGTTCGAGCGGTAGACAAGGATCCAAAGCTAGTGAAAGTGACTAAACGCGTAAAAGGAACATCAATGTGGATAGTGCCCGTTTGGCCGGGACCGGCTGGAGGATCAGTCCAAATTCGAGTTGTTAAGCCTGTCCAAATACTGCTGACATCGACATAATATATGCCAGTGGTGGGATAGTCAATACGAATAGTGCCAGTATCGTCAGGACCAGTAGGAGAAATAGTGACTGTTCTGGTTGACGAGCCAGTCCAGTAGTCACTGGTAACGATATAGTGCAAGTTGTCAGCGGGGATGTCGATACGAACCGTCCCCGTCTCACCGGGCCCAGGGGGGTGGATAGTAGTCGTCCTAATTGCTGATCCTGTCCAATAAGTAGTGACAGTAACAAAAGGTGTTGCAGCGGGGGTCGAGGTCGAGGTCGAGCTTGTTGAGGTTGAGGTTGAGGTCGTGGAAGTCGATATCGATGTCGATATCGATGTTGTCGAGATCGAAGTTGAAGTTAAAGTCGTCGAGGTCGTGGTCATGGAGGGCGTAGTCGCGCTAGGTGTTGTACTGGGTGGAAGCACGACTATGACCACTCCAGTTTCTCCCGAATCAGAAGGTCTCTGCGTGATAGTGATCGGTTCCGTCCCAGTGCCAATGCTTGTGGTGGTTATATATCTGATAGGCGTTACAATAACCACCATCCCAGTCTCGCCGGGGTGTTCGGGCGGCTTCGTTATAGTTATGGGAGAGTCAACGTCACTTCCACGGATCGAGGTTACCATGGGATTTGGTAGATTGACAATCACGGTTCCGGTCTGACCAGGTGTATCGGGACTTTGGGTGAACGTGGTTGGTGCCGTCACATCGCCATAGCGAGTGGTGTATACGAGGCGAGTGTTGAGGGGAGGGAGCTCGACTACGACGGTTCCCGTGTCTCCTGGGCTGCTTGGTGGGATTGTATGGGTGACAGGCTCAGTAACAGTGCCAATGTGAGATATAGTTGCCCATTTGACGGGAGGCACCTCAACTATTACAACGCCTGTTTCTCCAGGGCCATTTGGGGGGATCGTGCGAGTAACAGGCGCAGTACCGGTTCCAACGTGTGTCACAGTAGCGTAACTCGCGCCAGAGAGAGGGACTTCGACCACAATGGTGCCATCCTTTCCCGGTCCGTTCGTCACTTCAGTGTACGTTGTCGTTGCCCTTCTTGTGCCAAAGCGGGTGACAGTGCTGTAGCTTCCGACCGGTGGAGGCACATCGATAAAGACAATGCCGGCTTGTCCTGGTCGCTGAGGTGCCTGTGTAGAGGTAACTGTTGCTGTTCCTGTACCAACACGGGTGATGGTTGCGTATATAACGGGGTTTGATGGTACTACAACAATCACGGTGCCAGTCCCGCCCGAGATGCGAGCAGGCTGGGTAGACGTCACAGGAGCCGTGACAGTGCCGGTGCGCGTAATTGTCGTGTATGGTGATGCTGGCTCAGGGACTTGGACAATGATTGTTCTGACATGGTCCGAACGATCCGGCTGTATGGTTCTCGTGACGGGAGAGGTAACATTCCTTGTTTGAGTAATAATTGTAACATCCGGCTGTCCATCAACAGTAAACCCAGCATTCTTTGTTAGGGTGACAATCGTGATCTCCGGCTCTCCAGCGACAGTCGACCTAACATTCTTTGTTAGAGTAACAACCGTGACTTCTGGTTGTCCAGCAACAGTAGTGTCGTCTATCCTCACAACCTTAGTGAAAGGAGTCCCATCACTTCTTGTTTCAATAATGGTCGTGTAGTGTTGGTGATGGATAGTGACTGTCTCGTCGTGTTCTACCTGAAGGCTTCTTGTGAGATGGTCTTGAATGGTTTCCGTATGGTCGACAGTGATGTACTCTGGTTGTTCAATGACGACAGTAGTAGGGTCCCCAGGCCGATCCGGTATCAAGGTTCGAGTCTGCACGGCTGTCAACGAGGGAATGACTGATGTGATCGTAGTCACAGGCGTCTGGATGATGACAGTTCCGACTGGTGGTGTACCCTGAGGCGGGATTGTGTAGGTAGATGGTGGCCCATCGCCGAAGACGGCGGTAGTGATATATGAGGCCTCATGAGGTATCAGAAATGTCCTATGACTGTTAATGGGTTGAAAGAATATCGGCAGTCATTGACTAACCTAGCCAATGTTGTATCAAATGTCCTTGTTCCGTCAACAATCCTAATCGGCTGGAACTCGGCGCGTTTCTCCCCATCATGGCAGTCAACGGATGGGTCCCATCCTGAGGCAGCAGCAAACAACGCGAAAAATGCACCATACCACGTGATGGCATGTAACGACATGACAAAAAAGCTTGGTCCTATGGACGTGAACTGACAGGAACAAAGGTCACGTGCAGGAATCAATGTGAAGATGAACCAAGAAAGCAGCTCGCTGTTATATGTATTTTATGGCCTAACTACTGAAAGAAGTGATAAACTTGGCGGAAGAATGTGCGACCCCGCAAGCAGAAGTTATAATAATTAATATGTTCCGAAAGTCGACATTGACAAGCCTCGGCACTCCCATTGCGGACAGGTTGACTGTGGCTTGAATGTTTCTGGTATAGGATGGATGTCAGAAATGAAGATCAAACAGAAACGCCTTGAACGTTCTGGAAAGGTGAATTGCGCTCGATTTAGTAGACTTTTTGTAATTATGTACCTTGGAGACGATGCGTGATTTATGTATCTTGGGTGTTTTTATCCCGTATTTGGTTGCTGATCAAAATTGCCACGTTTACCTACCTAGGTATGTACCTTGTGATGTTTTGGCTAGGATGGACGTCAGGATTTGCGAGTCACAGCATTTACAGTAAAAGGGTCATGCTACATACGTCTGATAGACTCCTCTGAAAATGTACGTTGGAAATAATGAGACCGCCCCTGATCAAAAATAGATTCTACCATATCGGATTGAGGATTCTTTTTAAGCGAATGACAGCAGCTCCTACTTACGCCGCGAAAACCCAAGTTATCGGGTTCGCCAAGCTATATGACATGCCTCGGCAGGAGTACTGCTCCTCGCCAATATATCCCAACATTCCAAACAGATCTCTTGGCGATCCCCCACCTCGTAGTGACCTGTGACCTTCGCATGCTCGGGCCGAGAGTCGAGACTCATTCCATGTCAGGAACTTTGAAGTCAGATATTTTCTCCGAAGTAACCGTCGATTATGCACGAAACGGGCTAGGTTACTTGAAGGAATTCATCTTCACTTACTTACTATGTCAATAAGTATTCGACCTGTCTCATATCTTAACTTTTTGTCCAGGCACTCAGAACACTCCTTCACGTAACATCAAGTCTTCCATAACCGCTCCTTTAATTCATGGTTCGTTCTTCTATAAACACTGATTATAGCCCTGGAAACTCCATTCCTTTCATTCTCAACTTACGAAGCCACAATGAGATCATCAACCATCGGGTGTGGCCTCAGCCTCACTTTACCGGTGTACGCTCGAGCGATATCTGATCCTTGCGTTACTACTACTTCTGCCCCTACTATCACTATCAGCCGAGGCCCTGATGGCTACTATCATCACTACACTCGCACATATCAAGAGTTCTTCTCTCAAGGTTTAACAACAAAGGTCTACATCATCACACAAATATGTTCAAGTATGAACTGCCAACCACCACCTATAGAGACTGCTGCTCCACCTGGTTTTACTTGTGGTGTTGTCAAGTGCAACAAGTGTGGTGGTCCAGGGACTAAGGTTGCGACTTTGACGTTCCCAACCGAATCTATCGAGGCATACTCATCTTCTGGATACGTTGTCGTGTCAATCAATTCCGCAAGCCCCACTCAAATCCCACTTGACCAGACAGAACACTCGGGCCAATATCAAGATCAACGCCAGGGTGGGCAATCTCAAGGAAATTCCTCTCCCTCTGACGGATCTGATTCTCACGATATGGGCAATGATAGCGGATCAACCCCCCCAGATCATTCAAATCCTTCACATACTCCTGATGTACTGGGGTCTGGCACTCCAGGTTCACAGAACGACCGGCAGGGCAAACAACATGATCAGGAGAACTCCAATAACAGTGGCCCTACGCAATCCCAATCGCACGGCGCATCTTCCAACGGGCAAGGAGCGAACAAGCAGAGTGGTTCCTCCAGCGGAGATAGAGGGCAACGAGGAGAAGCTTCCAACGTGCCTGGGGATAGGCCTATCTTTGACTACCATTTCCCACCATCAACCTCTATCGATGCAGGATATACCAATGTCCCAGATGGTGTAATTCCTACTCCTGAGAGTCCCAACGACTCCAATGATTCCTCCCGCGCTGGCAAAGAGGATGGAAATTCACCAGATAATGGCTCATTAGGAAGAGAACCCTCCAACCTCACTCCTAGTCAGAAGACTGAGAATTCATTACCCGATGGTACTTCTGGTGCTTCTCCCACTGCATCAAGCTCGAACGATTACACTCCCGGTCCTTCAAGCAACAACCTTTCTCCCTCTTCTCAAAATAATACCCCTTTAGACGGAAAGCCAACCGATAGTGGCTCTGGAGACAACAGCAGGGAAACAGATGTCCCTGACACCGTGAGCAGCGCAGGCCACATCAAGACAAATGTTCTCACATATGTCTTCGTAAATATTGCCACCATGCTCGTCGCGAGATTACTAATGTAGCTTTGGTAAATTATTGTATTTAGCGTTGAAAAGAATAGCTTTAATGAACGAGAGACGATCTAGACCACCGATAGGCTGTATCCATTAGTCCCATGCTGTGCGTACTTTGCCCAGATTGTAAGTTAGACGAACCTAAACTGTCTAGTCCAGGGCAGACGGATCGGACACCTGCGTTAGTCTCGATCTGTAAACTCTAGAAACGCCCACTGCTAGCCTCACCGAACACACTCTCAGGATTGGCTGACCCCTGCCGAGAATCGATAGCAAAATTCCATTTTCGGACAGGTAAGATATCGACTAGTTACAGGGCAGGAATTCAGTGGCTTGGATCGGGACAGTATCCTCCCTCAAGCCAAATCATCACGACGCCTGACGACGAATAGACCGAGGGCTAGATTCTTGACCAGATATGAATTATGCCGATGATCACTGTTGGCTTTGCCATGCTTCATGGCTCAGGGGAGCCGTAATGAACTCAAAATCGTACCAGGTACTCGGAAGCTCGTTTTTGAAAAAGACAACCTGGGGGTCGAGATGCAGTGGCTGAGGTTGAGAGAGGGAACATTTGACCTTTGCAGGGTAAATTGAATTCTAGATCCGAATATTTTCGGATTCTTGAAATTTTCTCATTTGGTGTTAGCGTAACCTCTCCAACGTCAAGGGCACATCGGCTTCCTATAGAAGCTCTCAACCGTCAACCTCCATCTTCAGCCGAGTGAAGTGCTCTTTTTCCACCTCGGTCAAGTAGAAAGTTTGCTTGGCATTGTAGTGATGGTTTATCAGCTCGCGAAGGCTGTCCGGAATGGTACCACTCTCCTCAAGGCAGTTTTCCCAGAGAGTCTTGCAATGCTTGTGTCCGTTAAAATATCCTCTGGCCTTCCCAATGTCCGAAATAGCATATCTGATGATCGGCTTGATGTTTTTCATAAGACCAGACCTGACTTTATGCTCAACCTCCATACTTCGGTCTTTTCGTTCTGCTTGATCTGCACATTTCTTGATCCCTCTTCGTAGGCGCTTCAACACGGCTCGATCTGGAGTTGCCAGTTGTTTCCCAAGTTTCTTTTTCATCTGAGTGGCATAGTCTCGGAGCGCACCAATTCCTCCGTTGCTCTCCTCTTGACTGTATTCTCTGGCGACTGCAATCGAACTCGTAATGTCTGGGTCCGGGGTCTCAATTGAGGGTAGAGGTTTGTCGCAACTGTCCAGCTTGGTAAAGACAGGGCTGCAATCCTCACTCAGCCGACAAAAGACTTTACGAAATTTGGCCTCGTATATTCGTATCGGGCTCTTTGGCTCTAACAATCGAAACGCTTTTGCCATATCGGAGTTTGTTTCTGGCAGTTGGCTTGTCCACTCTCTGATCCAGTTCAATAATAAAGGAAGAAGATCCTTTAGTGGGCCCAGGCCTGAATGGCATCGGGAAGCCATTGAACGGCGTTGAGCGCCCCAAATAAATCGATAAAACGTGGGCTTAGGGTGAAGAATTTAGCGTGTGGCTGGAGCTTTCTGAACACAATAGCAGCGATTGCGGAAGCAAGGATGGGTGCCGAAATGCAAGTTGGCTCATTGTTCCGTTCCCGTAGATTCATGGTGTGTTTGACACGATGTCTGAGGTTTGCCCATCCTCTGTAGAGGGTGAACGTTGTAGTTTAGAGAAGATTCCCTTCCATGACCTGTGTCACCATATCTTTCCAACATTCCGACGCTTGATACCTTTGGAGTCCTGCCTGCTTGAAGATATCTGCAACGATTGATTCGCAGAGGGCCTTCATTCTCCTTGGGCTCACTGCGTCGACGGGGCCCTCAAGGCAACGGTTGATGCCAATGTCGTGGATTTCGGCTGTCCCGTCATTGATGCTCTGCACTATCGAACTCGTTTCTTGGTCCATTTAGGGAGGCATCCTAGTCGATGGTGTGCTCTAGCTGTGTTGTGTTGTGGTGTAGATTCGTTGAAAGACTCCTGTGGGCTGTTGTGATTCGGGGCAAGGCCAAGCTTCACAGAATTCTGCGGGAGATCTTTGGCCGAGTTCGATTGACCTAGAAGCCGCACGAATCAATAACTGGTTGTGGTAAGGATGGTCAAGTCCTTGTTGGGTGATAGCAAAAGATGTGGGGACGATGTTGTGGCTCAAAAAGTATCAAGGGCGGGGAAGAGTGATTCACTGTCACACTGACTGGTATCAATTCACTCATTGACTGTCTATTGTTGAGTCTTGGGTGACCTTGAAAATGACTTGAAAAGTCTGGTTGTCAAGATAGATTCAATGACATGGTCTATCAATCACATCTCACGAAAATAGAACCAAACATGTCAGAATGTGAGATTCTTGCACTACCTTTTCAGAAGCAATAGGTTTCCCTGGGCATAAATCCAAACACCTAGGTCTGTTTTCAAAGTACCTATCAAAGTGATTGCATATGTTACTCGAACATTCAACTTGACATCTTCTATGGCTAATGGCGGACATCAAGCCAATACAAAGTCGAAATGATGGCCGTTTCAACAACCAAGCGCTCCCGTTCTCCCTCTAAAAGCCTTTACCAAATTCTCTAGCATATAGCTTACAGCCGTCGATGTGGATCAAGCAACCCTTCCTTTTCAACAAACGACACCTCAACCAATCCAGAGATTGAGCTAGGTATGATTCACTGTAAGGTCGTTCCATCCTACAACACAACCGCTTCATCGAGCGCAAAGCTTTCAACAATCCTAACTAATAGGATTGACGTTATCTGATATCTTGACGAGATAGATCAACCATGATTCCTGACAACAAAGACATGTCAGCTTCGACATCGAACTCTGATGCCACAAAGGCAAGCGAAACTAACTTACGCTCTGATTCCTAGAGAAATATCGCATTTAAACACCAATAGTCTCCCCTGAAAGGAAGGACCCCTCCAGCTGGGACAGACGATAAGCCTCATCTTGGCCACAGTGACACTAAACAAGGCGACGAAGGCTCTCTGGGAAAGCCCCTGTCTTGCTGAGGCTTCGGTACCAAAGTCTCTCAATATATGGAAACGTTTGAGGGCCCTCACCAAGCATATCCTGCATGTCCTGAAGGGCAGTTGCCAGGCTCGCTTTCTAGTCAGCCGTGGCTTGGCTCTACAGTTCAAGAGCAGTACGCAACGTTTCGTGCTCGATATCCATGGAATTCCGCCCGGGTTTCAGGGCGGCTTGAGCTTCTCGGTGCAAATTCAGACGTCGGTTCTTGACCTCAACAGCATACTCCCACTCCGAGATATCCTCATCGATGAACTCCGAGATTTTGTTGAACCAGACTGGTTCGTGTGTGTGGCACCAGAGATGAACCTTGGCCTTCATCTCAGGAGGGAGAACGCGAAGAACAGGTTCAGTCAACCACTTGTTTGTTGTTGACTTGAGGAGCTTATCAAGGAACGTCGACGTGCCCATTTTGTGAAGACGGTCACCAACGATTTCAAGGACTTTATCTCTGGTGCTTTTCTTGTACACCACAGTGGGGAGTGGGTGAAAGCTATCGATAGATGACACGGACTGCGTGTCCTGCTCATCATGAGATAGGGCGTCCATTTTGGTATCGAGTGTACTGCGCAGTATCTCAAGGAGTCAAGATGATTGTCAGGAGGGCGCCGAGCTCGAAAGCAAGTAGCGGTGAAGTTAACAAATGCTCGAGGGCTAAGGCTCGCAAGCTGTAACACGGGTGTTATGGTGTGAGATCTGATAAACTTATTCGATATCTCGGCGAGATGGGGTATGGCAATTTGGCTGAGAACCTTGGCTTTCTTTCGACTGTCCTGGGACCTGGTCGGTGATTAAAGCTCCCGGCCAAGCAGAATATATTCGAATCGCACAAAAAGATCGATTGATAACCAAGCTGGGACACAAATTTGGTACTGCTTCAAGTCGGACCCTGGCGGGGATGATATCAAAGAGGGACTTGATGAAGTCGCGATGAGGAAGTTTCAGAACAGGACCAATTTATGTCTAGTCAATAAAAGAACAAGTTGCAACGAAGGGACGAAGAAGAAACAGTACAATCCGTCAACGTGAGTGAGTGCGTGATGGGTGAGAAAGATTAATCGAATAATGGGTTAGGCGGAATGTCAAAGTGACAAAGACCCCTGGAAACCCATCAACAAATATCTCACAAAAAGGTTTCTATGTGACGCTACATAGGTACCGTAAATTCTCAGTAAATTCACCACGCCCTGTAGATACTACTAGTAGCAATCTAGCAAATCATATTATCCAAATCCAGTTTAAAGATAACAGCATCAGATTCTTAAATTTATCTAACTAATTATAGGCCAAAGATATCATTAGTGGTATCTACGTGGCGTGGAGAATTTACTGAGAATTTACGGTACCTTTATAAAAGACATATAAAATCGCAGGACCTTACTCCTGCTCATCAACCAATCACAGCTCGGTTCCGTGGTCTAGTTGGCCATGGCATCTCATTAACACCGAGAAGGTCCCTGGTTCGATCCCGGGCAGAACCACTGTTTTACTCCAGGGCAGGTGAGATAGCCCCGAATACAAGATTCATGAGAGACAGGCAAATAGAATACAATAATATCTACCTCATATCGTGATTATGTTACTATTTTAAAGAATCACAGGTGTTTAAATATGGCCGAGGAGTTGAGATATTTACAAATATATTGATTGTCTATAAGTACTCATTAACCATGATATTCCTCCTCTTCACTGCCTTTTTATTAAACATGCTTTCCTTTCAATTATTACAAATCATCAAATCAAAATCTTAGCGGCGGACCTGGATGCTCTTATAGCTACCAGAGTTACCACCGTAGATGTACTCCCTCACACTCTTAGTGGTAGGACCATCACCACCAGAGTAGTCAACGATGGAAATACTCTTGTAATAAGCCTTGAACGGACCCTTGGAGTAGTCCGCAAGTCCACCGGCCCAAGCGATGGTGCCCTCAGCAGCACCGGGAGCTCCAGCAGTCCATGTGCCGAGCTTGACCTGCATGGGTGTCTGGGGGAAAGCAGAGCCGCCCTTGGCATCGGCGTAGTTGAGAGTTCGGACGACGTTGTTGTCGATCATCCAGTTGACGTGGGATGGTGTCCACTCGATGGAGTAGGTATGGAATTGACCTGTTGGGTTCTCGACAGGGTGGAAAGCACCGCGGTCGTAGGTGCTTACGTCACCCTTGCTGAAGTAGTTTGACTGAACTTGGGCATTGTCACCACCGAGCCACTCCCAATCGATCTGTAAAATGTTAGTCAAAAGTCGGTATGAACAGGAAAGGATGAACCATACCTCATCAAGGTCATCAGACTGCAGAACAGCACTTGTGCAGATGCCAACACCTGTAGAGGCTTGGACCTCGACATCGACACGTCCAAAGAAGAGGTATTTGCCAGTGGCAATTGTAGGAGCCTGGTTGGGTCCTGAAATTGTGAAGACGGCTCCCTTGGGAGTATGCTCAATCTTTGTACCGCCGTCTTCGACGAATGCCTCGCAGGGGCCCTTTGTGAAGTCACAGTGGACAGTGTCTTTACCGAAAGCTGGGTCGGCAGGACAAGCTAAGCAGTGTAAGTCAACGGACATTATGTGAAATTGAGTGAAACTTACTGGCTGTCATAGGGTTACACTTTGTGAAGGTCTGGGCTGAGACAAGTGCAGGTGCCGCAAGGGCAAGGACAGCGATGGCTTTGGAGAACATTCTTGATCGGGAGGGAGGAAGTGTTGTGCAACGAAGAGGGCTTGTGTCAGCACTTTATGGTTATACAAAAAACCAAAAGATGAATCAGAGGATGAAATCTTTCTCACGCACGTTAAGTAGTAGGAGGTCCGAGTCGGAACGCAATTGGTGAAGAAGAGGTTGGTTTAAGTCAGTTTTGCTGATGGCTGGAGGACTCCCCAGCCTTCCCTACCACAGCCTCGGTTTGCATCGATCAGACGATAGATAGTGCCCAAGTCTCGTATTCCCTGCGCTTGCGTCGACTAAGCAACCCCTGTCCGCAAGCCACCCACAGTCCACAGTCCAACACAGCATAGATCATCCACACCCTGGATCAGATCACCAACAGCGTGCACACCAGCCGATTCGATCCCTGCCCGCCCAGGCAGGCCAGGTACGTGAGCTGTGAGGAGAAGTGAATCATCGTACATACAGTACAGTACTACAACTAGGTAGTGAGCAAAAGGTTACAAGAAACAGTTCAATGGGGCAAACTCACTCTGCTGCTTTGACAAAAGAGGCTTTCCTAGACCCGATAACATATGCAGTAGCAACCAGTGGCTTTGACTCTATCCCCCGACCGCCCATTTTTAGGGTCCAGATCTTGGTGGGCCGTCGATACAGTGGGTGAGCGGAGCGGGCTGGGACTCGGTCGACTAGAAAGCGAGCGGAAAGTGTCGGAAGAGGAGCTTCGTTTGTGCTGACGTCAGGCTAATTCATCAAGAGGATTTGGGGGTCTTTGAAGCTGATGCTATTGCCTAACTTGTGTATGACCCTGGCATTTTTGGTGATGGGAAGCCCGGATATAGACGTGGGCTCCACGGCCGGCGGTTAAACGGCCAGCCATACGAATTCCCCAAACACGAAGAAGCTCTTATTAACATCTGCAATTAGCAGCTAAGAAAATGGGAGGCTGTATTCGTAATAAAAAAAAAACAGAGTTACAATACGATGACTATGACTCATTCGTTCTCTTTTTCCGTTCTAACCGATGCACTCACTCCTTGTAAACGACATCGACTCCGGTACATTCACATTCTAGACCGAGGCCTGAGCTGATAGCGATCAGTGGGACCATAGACTTGATGATCTCGCGGATCTTTATTTCTCCCTGCAGTGAATAGATTGTTCCGAGGTCATTCAATAGACGATCGCCTATGTGCAGCTCATTGTGGCATCACGAGAAAGTGCCTGTCCCATCAACTGCCTACCTACCTACTAAGCTAAGCTCAGCTGATCCGCCATAAGGTGGTGCTGTAACCCGCCTGGGCATGCACCAAGGCAGCAAGGGTCTTCGACTCCATCAATGTGCGTGCATCCCAACTCGGACCCAGCATGTTTGCAGTATGTACTGTAGCGAGGTATTCATCAACAGCTTCGTTGACCGTATATCGACTTTCCCCGCTCAGTGAGTGGTATTGCTGATTTGAGCTGTTGTATCCCCTCACAAGCATTACAAATTATTTTACCTTCCTGTGAAGCCTTCACAATATATAACCTTGATGCATGCAACCCTTTTCTTGCATTGTGCATCATAACAATTATCCAAGCATGACGGCATTCAAGTCTATGCGATGGCACGCTGAATTGCACAAGTTCCACAAAAGCACGAGGCTGTGGTGAGGGGAAACGCACCATGACTTCTTATAATAAGACACAACTCTCAGCCTCATGGTCTAGTAATCGGTAGTCCAGGGTAATCCCAGCATGCATCCAGATATCCACCCAGCCCCGCTTCCTTTCACCATCAGAGACGACCAACACACAAAACACAGGCAAACTTTCCTTAGTGCAAGACTCGAAGCAGGGAAACTCATCCTTGGATTATGGCATTATCTTCCTTGCCGCCAACGAATAGGTTACATCTCAACACCAGGTACGACCGCTTTATAGGTAGTGTCTAAAAATACCAATTATCTCATGTTTTCACAAAATATGATACAACGTTACAAACGTGACCGCCACGATTCTCCGGAGGCTGGTTGGCGGAACAATATGCTGGTTTCGGAAATCCCGAATATTAATCTGATTGCTTGCATGCCAGTTCACCAGACGAGGCAGAATGAATTATGAAATCGCTTAACAGTATGTAGGCAGGTATGTAAATCAATGAATAAGCCGAGGTGACTAGCAATCCTATAATTCCAATAATCTTTGATGCTGCTGTGTTATTATATTGATTAAATTGGCTCGGCATTCCTTCATAACGTAAAGGGCAACTTGGTCTTCATGAGATATGTCAAAGCCACTGCTTGAAATCAAAAGATTTCCTCTCAATTTTAAATCACATCCAACCTCATAACAGCAGCATGTCCCTTCGTCGATTTAGAAGTATCAGGATTAGTGAACCAATAATCGTGCACCACCTTGAACCTCGACTTTTCATAGCATCTCCTGGCCTCCACATAGTCAAAATTGACAATCAAAACCAACATGACCTTATTTCCCCCATTTGCTTTAACGGTAAGCTGTTTAGCGTACTCGGCCAGCCTATTTGCCAAGCCCCTTCACCTCTCAGAGGGCAACACGTAAATAGCGTCGAGGACATACGCCCATGGTCCCATGATCGAAGTTTTGCTTTTCTTCCCATCACTTTGCAGCTGTTATGGCCTCTAGCGGACCGCTCAGAACAAGTGATACGAGCTATGGTGAGTTTAGGATTAGCGAGAGATCGTTAGCTGAACCGGGATTTAGATCCGAGACGATGACGATGTCAAGTGCGAGAGGGGGTTTCAAACGAGATTCCCATATCTCTCTGGAAAACTCCATTTATAAGAGTAACTTGAGCTAAAGGATTTGGGAGATAGTTGCAGGGAAAGTAGCCGGAAGTCTTCATACTGTCGAGTGAGCTTATCCCATTATATGGAGTCAGACAAAGACCTTGGCAAAGTTACAACGTTGTTTGATATGTTATGTTATACTGAAGCCTGACCTCTATATCGACCGCATCTGGTACTTTTATGATCGGAGTTTAGTGAATGCCTCGAAATCACTGGTTGACTAGCCCCATGCCTATGAGTCATGTATTCTACACAATCGTACATACATCGCAGTCAGGCAGCCACCCTTTGTAAATCAAACCAGATGAATGTGCGTGCCAACTTTCCACATTTCTCTCATTACCGACATTCTGGGGACCGGCCTTCATTTTGTATGTGACTTACTTTCTTCAAGGTAGATAATGAACCCCCCTTCTTATATATACCGTAATATTCCACGAAATTCACCACGCCTCATGGATACCACTAATGATAATTTTGGCCGATAATTGGTTATATTAATTTAAGAATCTGATGATGTTATCTTTACACTGGATTTATAGGATATAATTTGCTGGATTGCTACTAGTGGTATCCACGAGGCGTGGAGAATTTACTAAGATAATACAGTAGTTGTGAGAGGCTGAGCATACACGGAAGAAGATATAATATCAAAACAGGGGGCGCAATGAAGATGAAGCAATATTTATATATGATAAATATAGCAGAATAAACCAGTCTCTACTATCTGGATAATCTCATTGCTTACATAGGATGGAATCATGGCTTCCTGCCCCAAACAATGTACACTGGGAGATAAAGGTGGATAGCCGGGTCTCTGAGTTCTTGTTTGACCTTCGCCATCAATACCTGGATCTCATCCGCACTCCAACCAAGGGCGTACTGAAAAGGCTTGGGCGTGTAGGAGTCAATAACCTTGAGCTCCTGAATTGCTTGGTACCTCCCAAGTTCCTTAAGTTTTGGATCTTTAGGCCAAGGGCCGATAGGTAGCTGTATCCGGAGATTGAGAACGGCGAGCCAAAGAACAGTAATATGCAGTACATACCTTGCGAATCTCTTCATGCACATCCAAGAACCCTGCCTTGATCATCTTGTCCTTCCATTTATCTGCGCCGTCCACAGGCTTGCCGAAGTTTGCACAGGCCTCGATGAGGTACTTCATCCAAAGTTTGGCATTTGGCGCTTTTTCGAGTGTTCCATCGTCAGACACAAAGCGCGCGTGGACACCTTGAAATTCGACATAGCCGTCCGTGCGCGTATGCGTGAAGGCTCGCTGAAATAAAAGATCTTCATCACCTATACAGGCTTCCAACTCGCGTGCATGGATGTAGTCAAATTCTTTACGGTATAGCCATTCGTCCTCGTAATCGTCGACTTCAAAAGTGCAGTTAGGCGGGTTCCTAAAACGTGAGTATTGTTGTATACGGCAGCAAGGAAATGTCCACGTACCATTCAGGTTGTATGGGACTAAGATCGTTCCCGATAACCTGGGCTGAAGGATTCTCGCTAACAACCACCTCGTTAGTGTGATCATCGTTATAGAGCGACATGGAGCCTTCTGTTGAAACATACTCTGCAAAATCAATGGCCCAGATGCCAGTTCCCGTACCAAGATCAAGTACACGCTGAGGATTCTTCTCAACCGGGGCGAAGTGGAGCTTTCCATCGAGCATCAGGCTGTATATATGATGAACAAGGTCCATCCGCTCTTGTTCATCCTCGTCGTTGGGCTACTCGATATATGCTTGAGCAAAGGTTGTTAATAAGTAATGGTGGGAAACGTACCAGGGGGTAGGTGCCCTCACGAAATGCATGATAACGACGCCCATTCTGTTGTACTGTTAGTACCTACTGTAGTTTCTGTTTTCAACGTTACTCACTTCGAACCTGTAGGCATATAAGATATTTTATTAATAAATATTTCACTCAACACCATAATTGCACGTCTCTTACCGGTAGTTATAAATGCTCGATTTCAGAGACGATAAATAACTCCCCGTCCCAACTCTTTCACCAAAAGGTTAGTATAAGGGACAATGAATGGAGAATAGCATGTGACGAACGACCCAAGAATCGACTCATTGGTATCGAGGTTATCCTGAGGAGCAGATTAGCTAACTCGACAAGAATTCTATCATACGAAGCATTAATAACTAACATCAACCTCCAATCCACCCTCTGGTAGAACAGTTGTCATGATGAGAAGGTCAGAGACTGCTTCAGGCTGTGGTTCCAGTTCTCGTCAAGGTCCGTAAAGGAATTGCGGGACTGTAGGACTTTAAGCTCAAGGAAGAAAAAAGATCTCAAAGCGCTAATGAACGACCAAAGAATAGCAGCAAGGTTCGGTGATTTATTCATGATTCCCCGCCCAGCAACCCCTGCTTGAGTCAATTCTGGCGACCGGATAATGTGCGGGAAAAAGCCAATCGGAAGTTCATCAGTGCCGATGTGGGAATCTGTCACCCTATGTTGGCTCGGCACATAAATCACTGACGTGTATAGCTAGGATAGGCAGCTGGATGAACATCTTGTCCTAAATTGTTAAACGAGAAGGTCTGAATGGAACCATGATGCAGCTGCCATTGGCAAGCACTAGGAATATGGTTACGGTATTCGCTTTGGCACAATATAGGAAGCATTAGGCTAATGTAGGACATGGAAAGACCAAGCTTTCAGTCACAATTCTCAATTACCAATAACACATCTGGGTCACAATATCACAATATAGGCATCAGGCATTTCTTATTACTAGATGATATCCGATATGGATGGCCATTTAGGCCATTATAATTAGAAGAGATTTCTTGTAGTATCCTTCAGGCATAGTAAACCCATTCGTAATTCAAGTTGCTCGGCTACAAGGGCAGAGATTCAGACCACACTTAGCAAAATCATTAATTCTAGAGGCCTGCTCGAAGAATGAGACTGCAATAACAGTACACATCTTGGCCGGAATAGGTTGCCCCACAGCTGCAGCGCCAACACAACACCGTTACCGTTGTAATGTCCATGGGCGAGAATGCCCTGCTTGGACTACATGGGGCAAGGATTCCTTTCCATTCGGTTTGCACACAATCGTCTGTTGCGGGGATAGGACGAGCTACACGAGAAGATGGAGAGGGACATCACTCCACTGGCAGGCCTTGATCACAATTGACGACGTTTCCCTAGCAAGCATATACAATATATTACTGGTATCTCAGTTGCCAACAATCACCAAACCCTTTATTAGTTCACCTTACTTCTCCTTCTCGCCCTCATTGCGAGCCTTCTCTAACGCCTTCTTCCCAATCTCCATCATCTCTGCATTCCAAAGAGTGTCCTTCTCAAACCCAGTAACCGCCTGACCCATCAACGCAGCAGTCATTTCATCTCTTCCAATACTCGGCATGTTAGTAACCGCATGCGAGAACCACCGCAAGCCTTGTTTCAGAATGCCCATATCCGGATCGTTGATCGTTCCCTGCTTGGTCACGAGAACTTGCATTCGACCGTCTGATAGATGCGCGCGCTCGAGGATCTGCTTTTCTACCTGGCCCTGGAAGCTCTGTTAGCAATGGTGTGTTTGTGATGGACCGAGTGGCATACGCGTAGAAGACTGTAATCACCAAGAATCCAAGGCTTCTTTGCGGGATCTCGCTCGGCACCGCTGCCGCTCACGTATATAAATCGCAATGGCTCCGGATTACCCTCACGCGGAAGTTTCGCAAACGTATCGGCTGCATAGAGGGCATACTCGTAGCAAATCATGCGAACTTGATCCCAGGTATACTGCTTCAATTTCGCCGGTGTCACACCAATAAGCCTGCCCAGTTAGACGTTGTTCCCGCGTAAGTCGATTGGGCATACCATATGCAAGCGTCTGCGCCGGAGATCTCATCCTTGACATATTGGGGATAGTTCTTAAAGTCAGAACAGCTCACAGATGTGAACTTGGACAATATCTCTGGTGTTTGTAGATCCTCTGGGAGGTCGTGGTCGCGACGTGCGAAGGCGACGACGGAGGTGATTTGGGGATCGAGGAGGGCCTGGCGGATGACTTCTTGGCCGAGAAAGCCCGTTGATCCTGCTACAACAATCTTCATGACGATGAGAATTCGGGTGTAATATGAACGGAATTCTACGTTGGAAATAACTCGAGAGTAAAGTAATCAGTATTTCTGCTACGAGGCGTGCACCAGCTGGAAGTGTTGCTGGCACCAGGCATTTTATCTACATGACGCGCCGTATTCTGCGGAAGCCCTACAATCGACGCCAAGTACGATGCAATTAAGAAACAAGTTCCCTTGGGCTTGTCCTATCAAATAGAGCATACCAAAGCCGGGAGATGGTCAGCTCCGGCGCCGGGATTAACTCCGGATCGGGTATCGAATGCAAGATGCATTACTGCAGACATTCCCCGCCGTCAAGGTTCATTCTTTAATGGGAATGTATCGACAGGGCCAAAAAACTTGAAAACGGATAAGCTTGTATTTGAGTTTAAGCGCATATCATGGCTTTCTGGATGCAAATGCGGTCATTCCTCACACGCCATGCCACGAAATTCTTTTTTTTTTTTTTTGGGGGGGGGGGGCTCCTCAACCACGAAAATGATGTCGGAGCTGGAAAAGAGATACATACAAGCGTGCCTTGTATCAGGCAAAGTAAATGCATGCATCAAATCAAAATACACATATTACACGCTCGCTCCAGCCACAGCGCTTCAACGCCTGGTTACAGTAACAGAACAATGAATGGCTGGCCTCTTATGCAAGGAAGGTAGTTTGCTATTAAATATGCCTGAAGTTAAATAAAACATTTTATCCCCCCTGCTGCAATTGTATATGATGTGACTTTATGTAAATAAACCTATTAAAAGATGCCTTCTATTCTATTCTTATTCTGCCAATCTGTCCTGTCTTTAGCGCTAGCACTAGTGCTAATAACTCTCTTTATTAAATATTCTCTTTAAATAAGGCTATAAGTTATTATTTTAAAAAATTATATAAAAGAGTTTTATTAAAAACTATAC
>JABFFJ010000422.1:0-62487 GCA_013623715.1 Fusarium verrucosum | reverse complement strand
CACCCAGAAGACCGTCGATGGTCCCTCCGCCAAGGACTGGCGAGGTGGCCGTGGCGCTGCCCAGAACATCATCCCCTCCAGCACTGGTGCCGCCAAGGCTGTCGGCAAGGTCATCCCTGAGCTCAACGGCAAGCTCACTGGCATGTCCATGCGTGTCCCTACCGCCAACGTCTCCGTTGTCGACCTTACTGTCCGCCTCGAGAAGGGTGCTTCTTACGACCAGATCAAGAAGGTCGTCAAGGAGGCCGCTGAGGGTGACCTCAAGGGTGTTCTGGGCTACACTGAGGACGACGTTGTCTCCTCCGATCTCAACGGCAACACCAACTCCTCCATCTTCGATGCCAAGGCCGGTATCTCCCTCAACGACAACTTCGTCAAGCTGGTCTCTTGGTACGACAACGAGTGGGGTTACTCCCGCCGTGTCCTCGACCTCCTGGCCTACGTTGCCAAGGTCGATGCCTCCAAGTAAGCGTAGAGCGCTCAAGGGGCTGGAACAAAAACCAAACCTAATCAGCCACGACATGATGAGAATGGCCGTCTGCCGTGTGTTTTAATGAAGCAAAGAAATGAAAGGAAGTAAAAATTACCCAAAAATTAAGGGAGATTGTCGGAGGGGATGACAACGAGTTCCATTGTTTTCATCGGCTCCAGTTCCCAACTAGACAATTGATCTTAGTATAGCCGTGGACAGAAAAAAATAGATCCATCCCTCTTGAAAACATGTTGCTCTACTCATAATGTGATGTCTGCTTTTGACTCTGTAGGCTCATAAACTTGACTTGATATCCGGGTTGTCTTGTCAGTAGTGATTGACGATTGTTAACTCTTATCTACCTTATCATGGCATGTTTTACTGTCACGTCCATGACAACTATTCAAAGTTTATAGGGTCCTTGATGCAAAATATACGCCGAGACCTTGATAATTCGTGATATTGGCTTGAATGTCATATCATTGACCTCGACAAGGTCATGTCTAAACCTCAAGCTACTTGATTGAACCCCCCAAATATATGGTTCCATGCAATCGTATGCATAAAACACCAATGGTATTCTCCCCTATAAGCATACCCTCCCCGTTCCTTTTTTTTCGCCAGATGCTCCTTTACTCCCTCCTCTCATTATCCATTGTCTTTCGCACAAAGCAAAGCAACCCTTAAGGATCCGGCTTACATAACAAATCAACAAAACAAAAACACACCATGACTGCAGGGCCCATGTCCGAGGCGCAATAGATGAAAATAGATCGCTATCCGTTTTGATCCGGGGATATCATAGTACAAACAACAGCAAGTAATCTCGGTCGTTGCCAGGCACCTCAGCGGGGCGGCAGAACCAACCAACAAGCAAGCAATATCTAAACCTAACCTTGAGTTCAGTGTTGGGGCATATTTAACGTGAATTTGCACACTAGGATAGTGTTTTCTTGAGTTTCAGCTGAAGACAGACCCAGTATCTTCAATGCTGTGCTCCAAATTCGGCTGTAGATTGTGCAGAGCCATGGTCTCTCGGACCATGCCCTGAAAATAGATGCAAAAGTGATCCAAGCCAATGGACTCGAAAAATGACCGATAATATATGTGAGGTGTAGATAAGGTAATAGGAGGCAGGGGCCTACCTAAAACCCTATAAGTCACCTCACAGGCCACATGTTCGTGTCTGTGAACCACACACGCCATCATCATCATCGGGCAACCCTTATGCTGGCCTCTTTGGGGTCAAACTCGGCCGACCACTCGACATTCTCATCCTGGCACCATTGCCGGATAACACGCATTGACGCCTGACAAACCTCCTCGACTGTCGACCAAGGCGTAATATCGGCTCGAAGGCGTGAGCTACCGATGCTATCATAGACTTCTCGAACCAGGTGCCAGTTGCGGTAACGAATCGACTGATGTGCAAATATTTCCTCCTTAGAGATGAGCTCGTAGCTGGGAGACGCCTTGAGATATTCATCTACAGTAACGGCTTGAAGAATCAAGACAAGAGCGTAGATGGGTTGATTTCGCCGCGAGTCGCGGCGTGTCTCCTTTTGCAAGTAATCCACCATCTTGATCAAGCTGGCCCACGAGCCTGGATCAGATGGCTTGTGTTGCAGGTTGCGACCAACATTGAGAAGATGAAAGCTTGCCATAAAGGCAACCGTGCTCTCCACAGCGAGTGCAAAATATTGTTTGCGACTCGAATCGGCTCCCCGCTGGTCCCCGCTAGCCCCAAGCTTGCTGCATCGCTGATTCGCGACATCGCCCTCATGCTTAAGACGGCGTCCCAGGTTAGAGAATCGCTGGTGCTTATCTATGATGGCCCGCGGATCGGCCTTGTCCCCTCGAGAAACATCTGTGCCATTGGTGGCCGGGCGATCTGAGGATCCGGGAGGCATAGGGGTCACTGTGGATGCCTCGCCGGGTGTGTGAGCCTGCGAGTTGCTGGAGCTGACACGCGACATGGCTGCACCCTTCTTGGACGGCGTTGAAGGTGGCGGTAGACTCGAAGAAACCGAAGGCATCCGGGGTCGTTTGACAGCTATTGTGTCGCCAGTGTTCTCTGTCGACGCAGGGCGCTTCTTCGCCTGGCTATTTGAAGGCGCCTCTGTGCTTTCAGATCGCTCCCTGCGCTTTGGGGGCAAAGCCAAGATACGCTTGAACGTTTGCCGCATTCGTTTAGATATCCGAAGGGTTACGATCAACCTTTTCTTTTCTCTGTAGCTTGAAGTATCCTCCTCATACTCATATTCGTCTTCTTCATCATGTTCAACGGGAGCCTTTCTTGCTGTCGTTGACTTGTGCCGGTCTTCGATACGTTTCTCACTTGGCTCGTCCTTGTCTCGATCATCATGAGTTTTGGAGTTTGTCGAAACTTTCCTTCGTGATAGTTCGGCCTCCAGGGCGCTCGGTAACGTAGGCGATAGGAGCGCAGGCAAGCGTAATGGAGATCTCTCTCTGACTGTTTCGTTCTTTGTCCTCAATGCTGGCGGTGGGTCGAGCTTCTTTGGTTTTGTTGGTCTTGCAGCATCCGCAGCGTCCTCACGTGCCCGTCTCTTATCACCCTTATCCGTTGAGTTTGGGCCATCCCAGCCGCTCAGATGAAGGGGCGAGAGCAGCGGAGGCACAGAGGTCCGCAAAGCATTATCGGCCTTGACTGGTGTACCCTTTGTGCTCCCTGATGCGACAGGCCGAACACCATTGACTGAATCGCCACGTGCCCGCCCAACTGGAGAAGGGTTGCGGGCGGAGGCGTTGGTACTTTTGAGAACACTGCGTCCATTGGAAAGCGATGATGAATTGACCGGCTTGTCTCTTGAGGGAATGTCGGATGGCGCCAGAGAATCCCTGTCTTTTCTGCGAGGAGGCTCATCGCGGCCCGGTCGCGATCGGTCATCGGGAGGGCGGGGTACGTCAGGTCTATGCCGTTTCTGCGATCGGTAGTCATCGTCGACGTTGGATGCGCGTTTCCTGCTGTCTGGCGATACGGGGCGAGGAGGAAGGGATGCAGGCGGTTTGGGTGGGAGTCTGCAGCAGGGTCAGTACGGAATCCATGTCACGCGGAGAATCATGAATTGTTGAAGGCCGCAGCTTACCTCATATCAACAACAGGAAGTTCTCTGGGCTTTTGTGGTTTAGTATCAGGGTGGTGATCCCTCTGGCGCTGTGAATCGGGTTTCCTGATTTCAGGTACAGATCTTGGCTCTGCAGATGCGCGCTCAGGCTCGCGCTTTTTGGCGCTGTGCGGTTCTGGGGTGGATGTGTCCGAGGTGACACCAGAAGTCTTTTTGTTTTTGTAGTCACTGAGAGACAACTTCTTCTTCTCGCCGCCTTTTGCGAGGATGCCCACATCGCGAGGGACGGGTTTGGGGGGTTCGACACGCATGTCGTAGTATGATCTGGTAAGAAGTACACCGCGATCGGCTTCCGACACAAGGGTCGAATATTGCAGACGGGTGTTATCCCATTCCTCAGGATGCTTTTGTCGGGATTCGTTGGCAGGGATGTGGTATCGCCAGTCGGGGGAGTATGAGAGGTAATGAGGTTTCTCGGGTAGGATGCGCTGTGTGAGCTGCTGGACCGTCTTCGTCGCGGCTTCCATTGTTCATGGATGTCAGCATGCCGGGAGGACGAAGACGGGGGGGTGCGGTGCGATGCTGTGCAGTACAGTTGCGTTGTGGTGCGGTACGAGGTTTGGCGATCGCAGGTGACGCGCGCGAGGGGTACGGAGGGAGGCCGAGAACGCGACGATGGGAGCGTTAGGGTAGGGCGCTGATGCAATAGAAGGCTTGATGGTAACGCGAATCAATGAAAATGAAGAATCGTCAAATCATGCGTCATCCACGGGCGATTCGCAGGGTTGTCGCGATGTGATGGTGGTGGTGGTTGATACCGAGCGACAAGGCATGGAGGTGACCCAGTCGCACACGATAGAAAGAAGATTAGAGACTATTAGCGCGCTGGAGACGAAACAACAAGCGGCGGTGGATCAGAGCCCATAAGCTCTGTCCGGGGCCCGGGCAGCTACAGTAGCAATTGACGAGGCTTAAATAAAGAGAGCGGAAGCGGAGGTGATTGTTTTGGTTTGGATCTGAACTCTGAAGAATGGAAATGGGAGTGGGTAGGGGAACAAAGAATGGATGATGTGAACCCAAAAGGTATTAGTTAGTTTGTCTCTCTCTCTTTCCCTCTTTGTTGCTGAGGTCAAGGCAGTTGGTCAGTGTGTTTGAGATGGAAGTGGCAACCCGGATACATAACCTTAGTGAGTGACAGACACCTCAGCTCAGTGGCAGGAGCAGTGGGCAGTTGACAGCGGTCAGGTCCATCTTAGGCCGGGAAAGAGCCACCACCACTGCCACCTTGGGAGGGACGATCCTTGTGGAGCAAGAGCTAATGTACCTATTTTACTGTAACTTACTGCTAAGTTAGACTGCCAATGTACTGTAGTGGATTTCATTCCCGTACCATCGCTTCAATGTCTAACCTATTTTCTTGGGGTCATCAATCCTTCCCTGTGTCCGTCTGTGGCTTTCCCTTTTATTTTAGGGTTTTGTGGCTGATGCTGAAGCAGTCTTGTCCCTGTCCTGGTCTGTCCCGTCCCTGGGGCAGGCGAATAAGCATCAACTAACTACCCTATCCTCATACTTATTTTTGCACGCGTTTGTTATATAAACCTACATATATAGATAGGTTTGAATTCTTATTACTTTTACTTGTATGAAATGTTTGTTAAATGGGTAATTAGGAATTATGTTTTATAGGGATGGCCTTGAAACGAGGCTCATCAACGCCTCACCAAACCCAATAATCTTCAAAACATCAAAATATTGATCCGCCAGTTTACATCATCATCACAGACCACTATTATCCCTTAACCAATCAGACATTCCTCCATCTAATCTCACTCGTCTTATCTCGAACCACCACATGCATATGCATCGGCATTTATCCCAGTCATGATAAAAAGGCTGAAATCTACGGTGTATATACGTACTCACGTGCAGCAACGGACCTGCACCTTGCTGACCTGGAGCTGTTAGGTTACATACCTTGCAGAAACCACAGAGTTAGTTAGGGGTTGATAGTAGCTACATGCCTCAACATGCTCCTTGGCGATCGGACACCCTCGGCTCCGCATCGGGTTTCCTTCGCTCGGCTCCGAAAATGTTACAGTGCTAGACATGTCTCTGCTTTCACGCATGGTCTCACTCATATTTGCATCAACCCATATCATTCATTACACACCCGTATGTATGTAGGTAGGTAGTTAACTAACTGTACATATCTTTTCCTAGGTACTCACAACACTAAAAGACCAGATAACGCCGCTCCGTAAGGGTATAATGCTGCCTTGCCACTGTCGCGTCGCGTCGCTCCCTTGTCCTCCAGCAAGTCTCAAAGTACCAAAACCAAATCCAGGCTCCCAAACCAATACCCATACCAACTGACATTTCCTTACAATACCCCCTGGGTAAATTCCCATTCAACGGGTGCCGTTAGTCACCAAAGGACTGCCGTTAGCTCCCTTGCGTTTCTTGTTGGGGATCTCCGAGTCGCGACCTCGCGCTTCAAGGTTGGTGACGCGGGTGTTGAGCCTGTCCAATTGTCCTGTGAACTGACCAGGCACATAAGCCGCGATATGCTGAGCGACACTGTCGTGCCACTGCTTAGAGTTAAAATTATTTGCCCAATTCACCATGTGCGTTAGCTGGAACTGAACATCATCATTCCCGGCCTTGGTGTCTTGGGCTACCGTGGTAATCAAGACCTTCGCTGAGTTGAGTTCGTTTTTCTGCTCCTCAAGGCGTCTTTGTATCTCCTGAATGGTATTCTCACACCACGATGTGCGTTCTCTTTCCGCCTCAACGAGCGTGCCTAATTCCGATGTGCCTTCTCTTCCCGCATCAATGTGCGTGCCTAATTTCACAGCTATACCTTGAAGCTTTGTCTCAAGACCCTCTTTTAATCGGCTCTCCACTCTTTGCAGCAAGGTCAGCACTGCCGGGTTCACCTCGTCTGCAGGCGTAGGCGCAGGCGTGGGAGTAGGTGTTTTTGACGAGCGTGCCCGGACTTTGGACATAGTTTCCCTTAACTTTGCGACGTCTCCAGTAAGTTGAACGTGCTCTTTGATGGGTGGAAATTCCTCAACAAGTCGCTTCAAATCTGCAGCAGGTGGCAATCCTTCAAGCAGGCGCTCAACATCTGCACGAGATGGTGCTTCTTTAACAAGACGTTTCACGTCTGCGGAAGGTGGATACTCGTGGACCCTGTCCTTAAGCAATTTGAAGTCCTGCAGTGACCAGTTTGCAGTTTTGGTTTGCAGAGCATCAACCGTCTGTTCCAGAATACCGCATTTCTTCTGCTGGTCCTTAACAAGAAGCCTTAATTTGGTGCGTTCTGATACTTGCTCCTCCAGCAATTCCTGTCCCTCCTCGACTGATGAACGTAGAGAAGTTATATCGGCTGCCAAAGACTCCTGTTTTTGTGAATGACCCTTCACAACGGAGCTTAGGCCCGAAACAACGTTACTCAAGACTTCGTGTTGTTTAGCATGATCCTGGGAGGACTTTTTTAAGGATAAGATATCCTTCTCCAAAGATTTCTGTTTCTTGTCTTGTTCTTCAATGACACCAAACTTTTCATCCATGCGTGCCTTGATAGCATTTATGCTCTTTGAAGACTTTTCTGTATCCTGCTGGAGCTTTTCGACCTTTGTTGGGTCGAGCTGAGCTTGTATAAAGTTGATACTGCGCCCATGCATTTCAACAGTTTTTTGAAGCTCCTGGGTCGTTGTTGTGATGTTGCCACCGGGAGTGCCGCGCTTCAGATCAGCTAGTTGTTGCACATGATTCCCTACAGACATTTGTAGTTTCTCAATCTTGTCAAGATGCTCCGATAGACTTTTGCTGTAATTCTCCTGAAAGCTCGATAGATTATTGGTGACCTTCTTGTCAAGTTCTGCCAATTTCTGTTCTCCCACGGTTGGGTTGATGTTGCTGAACTTCCGCTCCAGCTGGTTGAGCCTCTCTTCCAGGAGCCTGTTCTTTTGTTGTTCTTTGTCGAGGCTATCCCGCAGACTCCGAATCTCGCCATTACTAGATTCCTTTCCGAACTTATTAAGCTCGGCGTTTAAGTGATTGGTCATCCATGCAGTGGTCGACTTCTGTAGTTCCATTAATCGTGACTCAAGCACTGATGAAGAGACAGAGCCTTGGTTTTGCGTGGAAGATGCCACTTGTTGGGCGTCAGAACCCATGGCTGGTAGCTGCAGCAGGACCTGCTGCAGCGTCTCCTGCACGAATTGCCCTTCTAACGTTTCGAGGGCCGTCTGCAGCAGCAGGCTTGTTTGGCCATGCTCTTGCTCTTGCTTGGCCTTTTCTCTTTCACAGTTTTGCAATTCTTTGCGTTTGAGCTCCTCCACAGAAGGAAACTCGGTTGGCTTAGTAGCCGAGTGGTGTAATTCGTGTTTCGTCCTGGTGAGTTTGGAGTCGGCCTGACGCAGCTGCAGGGCTTGATTGACCAGTTTAACCAACAGCTTCATGATGGGTTGGTAGTCGAGCTTCGGGGCTCGTTGACCGCCTGACGTGGTCGACGTTGATACTGTTGGTTGCGAATCAGCGATGTTCTTGCCATATCCCTTCTCAGAATCCAGGCTCTTACCACGGTCTCCAGAAGTATTTACTGACTTCTTGGATGAAGGCCTCTCTTGAGGAATTCTGCCATGTTGAATGCGAGGTGTCTCTGTTTCCCTTCTACCCCCTTCGCGACTGCGGTCTCTATCTCTGGAATTGAATGTTTCATCTCGGAAGGATCCATGTCGCGGGTTTGGTTCTCGTGGAGAACCACGGTATCTCTCGGATGATTGATTGCGATAATCGGATCGGTCATGGTAGTCGGCTGGTCTGCGACCGTCGGGATCGTATCTACCAGCCATAGCGGCTTTGGTAGTAAGAGAAGGGCGGCGCAAGCATTCGGTGAAGGGATGTGGCGAGGGTTAGATCGGATGCCGTGCGCCGTTAGAAGGTGGGCGTTGTGGTCTCAGTACCGGAACGAGTGGCGGGAGAGACGGTCGGGAAAAACCAAAGGGATGGACTCCAGGCACTGTGCAGTGCAGTACAGTACAGTAGGACTTATTAGCACCGATAAAAGGCAAAGTAGGTAGTTGAGTAATTGCAAATGGAATGCGTCGCGCGATGGATGGATGAGACTGAGTGGGGAAGTGGAGAGGGGCAATGGAATTGTTCAAGTTAAACAAAGGAGAGTGAGTCTGTGAACCATGGACTTTGTGAAAAGAAGAGAAGACGAGGGAGGGAGGGGAAAGGAGAGACTGGTTAGTGGTAGTATTGAAGGGAGGATCGAAGAGAAGAGAAAAGAATAGCAAAAAGCAACGTGAAGCGACACAAGACGGAGCACGGATATTGGATTGCAAGCATGGAACCTGGAAGTTTTAATGTGTTTGATTTAGTAACACGGGCACTTTGTAGTACTAACCTACTCCGTACCCAGGTATAATAATCCATCCATCCATAATAGCGGAGTTCGCTTGTGCACTATAAACCCCTGATTATCGTGGGTGAATCACTCACTTCACTGCTTACCTATTAAACACAGAATGATTAATTGGCCACTTCAAGCCCAACGCTAGGTAGGTAATTAATCCCATGTTTATTCAGTTTACATACATATAGAGGCATCAACCTACTACGCAGTGTATGGGCTATAAATATTCCTCATATGCTGCTCTTGTGTAATAAATCTTGTTATAAAAAAGAAAATCTACATCTCCTGTAAGACGCGTTAATGACGCCTTTCTCGCGTTGGTTGCTCTAGCAGCTAAAATCTGACTGATCTCAGGCGATCGTCGTGCGACCCAACCTAGGGCCGCTGATGTGGCGGTGCTGCGTCAAACTCGTGGCGTTAGGCGCTAAGCGATAGCCGCGTACTAACAATTTTTATTGACAAATGTTATGCGCATGCAGCAGCTCGCGACATACATACTAGCTTCCAGCCTTGCTCTTCTAGACTTTCTTCATCAACGACGCAGCCTTACAACTCAAATCCTAATAATCCCCGACATTGCTTGCGCATAACACGCGACAAGATGGCTGCTGTAAGTCGCACAAACTTTTCCTCGACACGATCAATTGCTTACAATGAATTTGGCAGCCCGTGATGACCGTGTCAGAGTCTAAGGACCTTCGAGGTCTGAACCTCATCGCAGCCCACTCCCACATTCGCGGTCTTGGTGTCGATACAACAACCCTTGAGCCTAGAGCTTCTTCTCAGGGCCTTGTTGGACAGGAGAAGGCGCGAAAAGCCGCCGCTGTTATCCTGCAGATGATCAAGGATGGAAAGATTGCTGGCCGTGCGGTTCTCATTGCTGGACCCCCCAGGTGTGTTTTTTCTGTCGTTATTATTGTATGCCCGTGCTAACCTATATCAAGCACCGGAAAGACTGCCATCGCCATGGGTATGGCCCAGTCTCTAGGCCCCGACGTCCCCTTTACAACACTCGCATCGTCAGAAATCTTTTCGCTCGAGATGTCCAAGACCGAAGCCCTCACTCAAGCCTTCCGAAAGTCGATCGGTGTCCGGATAAAGGAGGAGAGTGAGATTATGGAGGGAGAAGTTGTCGAGATTCAAATTGACCGCAGTGTCACCGGTAGCGCCAAGCAGGGAAAGCTAACCATCAAGACCACCGACATGGAGGCCGTCTATGATATGGGCAGCAAGATGATCGATGCCATGACCAAGGAGCGCGTTATGGCTGGTGACATTATCTCGATTGACAAGTCCTCGGGCAAGATTACCAAACTCGGCCGATCCTATGCTCGATCTCGTGACTATGATGCGATGGGTGTTGATACCAAGTTCCTTCAATGTCCCGATGGTGAGCTCCAGAAGCGCAAGGAGGTTGTCCACACTGTCACGCTGCACGAGATCGATGTCATCAACTCGAGAACGCAGGGCTTCCTTGCTCTCTTCTCTGGCGACACTGGAGAAATCCGCAGCGAGATCCGAGATCAGATCAACACCAAGGTCGGCGAGTGGAAGGAGGAGGGCAAGGCCGAGATTGTGCCCGGTGTGCTGTTTATTGATGAGGTTCACATGCTCGACATTGAGTGCTTCTCATACATCAACCGAGCTCTGGAAGACGACCTTGCCCCTGTGGTCATCATGGCCAGCAACCGAGGCAACTCGCGCATTCGCGGCACCGACTACCGCAGCCCTCACGGACTGCCCCTCGATTTCCTGGACCGAGTTGTCATTATCAACACACACGCTTATAACCCCGAGGAGATCAAGCAGATTCTTTCGATCCGAGCGCAAGAAGAGGAGATTGACGTGCACCCCGATGCCCTCGCACTTCTCACCAAGATTGGCCAAGAAGCAGGCCTGCGATACGCCAGCAACCTCATCAGCACCTCGCAGCTTGTTTCTGCCAAGAGAAAGGCCAAGCAGGTCGAGGTTAACGATGTGCAACGCAGCTTCCAGCTCTTCTACGACCCCGCGCGCAGCGTCAAGTTCGTCGCCGAGTCAGAGAAGCGCCTGATCGGCAACACTGGCGCAGTCGACTTTTCAGTAGGCGGAGGGGCCAGCAACGGCGACGAGAAGATGGATCTTAGTTAATTATCATGGCGAGTAGAGCCTGGCGTTAAAAGGGTATTGGACTGTACTGTGAATGCGGTAGACCTGAAGAGAGAAGGATATTTGTACCATACTGATTTGGGCGTAGAATGGGATACTTCGAAACTCGCAAAGAGAATGAAAAATAGGTTTACTTTATTTGGACTTGACCAGACAGACTATCCGAGACCGGGTATGTGTTTAGTTTGAATATCTTGTTGAAAAAAGACTGGCATATTCAGGACCTAGTTTTGGTTATGACCAACACATCAGATTTCTCTTCTTGACTTCTGAAGCTATCGTGAGACCTGCAACTACGGCATAACAGCAGAGACACAGGGCATCCTGTTACCGGACAAAGTCGGGCTCTATGAAATGAACAATATATACACGAAGCTGAGTAAAAAATATTCAATCTTGCATCTCCTATAACCTCAAGCCTGGGAGCAGGGCTGAGCCTCAGTGGGCGTGATGTTAAAGCGCTTTGAGAATGGATCGTCAGTTGCAACACGAGGAACATGCTCAACGATACCAGCAATACGTTCCGACTGCTCTGCCCCCCAGAAAGTACCAATAAAGGCAAATGTGAGGTCCAGGCCTGAAGTAACCTACAAAGTTGTTCGTTAAGCACTATTTACAGCTTTCAAGGAGGGTTTACGTGACTTACACCAGAAGAAGACCAGACTTTTCCATCAATGACATATCGCGCAGGAGACACCCAGTTCACCTTTGGACCCATCTCTTTCATAGTCGCCCATGCATTCTTATTAGTCGTTGCCAAATGCCCATCCAGAACACCAGATCTAGCTGCAACACCAGCACCAGTACAGATTGTCATCAACACCTTGACCTTGGGATACATTTTTGCAATATAACCCGTTAAAGCCTGAAGATTTGGGTTTCTTGCACCAGGACCACCAGGAACAATAAGAAGATCAAGATCCAAATCATCATCAAAGGTATTAGTCGGTGGAATCGTAGGAAAGAAGCTTGAGTTGAACTTATTCATAGCCAAAGGCGCTGTGCTAACAGGATCGAGTGTCTCGGCGATGAGATGAAGGTTGAGCTTCTGGGTGCTGAGTGAAAGAATCTGGAGAGGATCTAGAGGACCAAAGACGTCGATCATGTCGAACGCTTGGAAGAGAACGACGCCGACGTTTTGGATCTGGGAGCCTGTGATATTGGGGATAGCACCAGGAGTTATACAGGTTGTTTCGGCGTTGCGGGTGTAGTAGGAGGCGTGGTCATCTTGTCTGGAGATAGCTGAGGCAGATGCTGATGTGAAGAGGGCGAGGCCACTAAGAAGAGAGGTTGAGAACTTCATGACTAGGGCCGAACAAGAACAAATACTATAGTATACCAATAACCAAAAGAAGATAAGAAACAAAGTTTTGTTTAGTGAAAAGGGGGCAAGGCAACTGAGAAAAGAATATATAATCTAGGGATTCATTCTCATACTCTCGAGCACAACTCGACTGTATATACTCACGGATCCCATATCTATCAAACACCACAAAGAAATCCTTCACTTAATCCCTGACAAATCCCAAATCCCTGAATTATATAGTATCACGGGAAAACCTTCTCAAACCTGCGCTCAATTCTTCCTGCAACCATGCCATGTGCAACTCCCCGGCGGCTCACCACAGCCAATCACCCTTCACGTTACATTCCGAGTTTAATCAATCGCAGATCCTTCGCTGGCGATCAAACAATCCCATCCATTTTATGTATGTACTAACTATATTCGTATACTAGGGATGTTTCTATTCGATAGGTGCTTGGTCAAGTTGATTGGTAACAGTGAGATACGACAAATAAAGCCCTCTCATAAGCTCAGCCTTGTCAGGACTCTAAACAACAAACCTCCTGAAACAACCATGGATCTTCAAGACTCCGTCCACTCGATCCCTCATTCCCTAGTTTCATCTTTCTCATAAACTTCATAGGGCCGAAGAGACACCGGTCGGAATTCGAGGTGACGTCTCTGAGATCATCAACTGCTAGTGAATAGTTATTTGTTTCATTCTCGCATTTCTCGTATAGTTCTACTTGCTCCATCCATCCACCTCATCTCATCAACTTGTGGCATACAAGCCAGTGTTTCTAACCTCCATTTGTGCGTCGTTATTACCACCTCTTGCAGCTCATATTGGGTATTCAACCATGCCAACAACCTGTGGCGTCCATCTCCTTGAAACCATCTCTCTGTCCATGCAGAGAAATCACTTTCTTCCCGTGAACGCCTATACACACCGGGGAATAGTCACCCCATCCCTTTTGGTCCCTATTGAAAAAGCACCGCGCAAAATCGCATGTCTATACACTGATACAATGGCACATGTTGTACCCGACTGGGGCGGGGGGCTCTATGTCCGCCCCTCCAAAGCTGCAAGCTGTCCGGCCAATGCCTCGTTCCCCTTCAACAGATCCTCTAGCCATTCTGCCGCCATTGCAAGCATCGTACTTTTGCTGAATCCCCCTCCACGAAGTCCAGGAACGAGATCGCACAAGTCGTCGAAGCCCTCCTTGATCAGAGTACGTCGCTTTTGCTCACTCTTGATGTGGTTCTCTCGTTTTTGCTCCTCCGAAAGATTCTCTCTTGCCAGCTTGCTATTGTTCGCTGTCGACTTGCGACGTTTTCCGCCGGCAGCTTCATCTGCAACAGCTGACGTGATGGAGCCCACTCGTTCCGCTTTGGGTTTTCGCCTTCGGGCGGACTTGGGTGTGCCTGTATCTTCTCGTGCCTCTTCATCCGTAATATCCTTGCTGTTTCTGCTCTTTCGCCTTTTACGTGGGGGTGTATCTGCATCTTGAGCTTTCGTAAGCTCAGCTAATCTGCTATGTGGGAGTGACGCCTTGGCTTGAAGTGGACTGCTGGGTCGCGTGTTATCGGCGCTTTTACTTGGCTCCAGACATTCTAGAACCTTGAATTGTTCCTTGGTTAGGGATTGGGCTGTTTCCTTTTCAGAGTTTGGAGTATAGCCCTGAACACGGTTGAAGTTGGCGTCAGAACCCCACTGATATTCGGCCGGCGGTGCCCGATGCTGGCGTTTTTCATGCGGCACCATCATCCAGTCTGGATAGTGTTCTTGCTCGCTGGCTGCAACGCTGCGTCGATGTTCTTCCCGGAACTCCTCTATCGGCTGATGCCGTAGGTGGCCCACTGGAGGTCCTATTGGGTGCCTCTGTAATGAGGTATCGATTCCGTTGGAATTCTGCCGCTGATTTGGGCCGTTTTGAAGGAGAGTGGCCGCCGCGTTTAGCACATCGTCAGGGGTATGTCGATGCTCGGGTTGGTGTTGCAAATGGGATGGTGGTGGTGGCGGAGGAGGCATCATGTTGGATCCCATTGCCGCCATACCATGAAATTCATTAAGGCCATGAGAGAGCCCTTGAGCTGACGACTCGCCTAGCGAAGATCCTGGTTGTTGACCAAAAGAAGTGCTAGATCCCATAAACTGCGGAGGAAGATCAAGCCAAGTATCACTAAAGTTGAGCCCCTCCCCAAAGGAGGGCATATTGTAATGATCGGCAGTGATGTCGTTGAAGAAGTCTGATAGAAATCTGTTATCAGTGTCTGTTAAGAGGGGAGCCCCAGGCGCGGGGTCTGGCGCATCGTTGATCGGAGGATCTTGATTAGGATCGAACGAATCTGGTCAGATTGGAAGTTAGCAGACTGGTCTCTCTCTGGCTCGGCGCACGAAAGGTCATGGGAGTGGTTGGTTCACTTACAGCCAAAAGGCATAAAAGCGTCTGAGGGCGGCTGCGACGAACCCATCCTCGGAGCGTGCTGTACGGCGAGCATGGATGCGTCTTTTGTTATTTGGGTTTTCTGTAAAGCAAGTGTACTGCGCTGCAAACGAGCCGCAGTAGATGTATGATATTTGGCGGTTTGGACGGGCTGGTGATAGTCGACGGGCGTATTATGAGCCCCTGGCGTTATTGAAGGCAATATTGTTAGAATGGTGTGTTTTTTTCGTTCGACATGAAGCGTTCATGAACCAGCAATAATTGAGATAGGCGCCGCCTAGTACATGACAAGCCGAGTCCGACAAGACAATAGGCCAGTATAGGCAGCTAAATCTCGATCCACTCCGCGCGAAGCGCAAAGTGAGTGGTGATAATGGCGGTCGGAGTGTCGCAAGCCGAGTTGCCGGCACGTGGTGAATAGCAGATCGATATGTCTATGCTGAAGTATAGTTCGTGGAGGTACTATAAGCTTTGCGACTGTGTATATTGATTGCATGTACGTTCTTGTTGCATGTGCTTTTGGTATCGAGAGAGGACAAGTAATTATGTCGACGGTTGGGTTGAGCGTTGTCGTTGCAAGTTAAAAGAGGTTAAAGTTGAAGAAGAGATGCCGATCAGTATAGCTGCAGAGCTGTCTGGTTAAACCAAGAAAGAGAATAGAAGAGGAATAAGAGCGACAGGGGATCAACACAAGAAGGTATTTAGTTTGGTTTGGTCTGGTTTGGTCTGGACGGAGAGTGCAGTGCATGTGCTAAAAACGTGTATCATCAATGCGATGCGTCACATCACTCGCACCCGCGTCCGTCCCGGGATGAAGCAAGACAAAGAAGGAGCAGCTAGGGCCCGACTCCTTCTGCCTCTTCATAGGACCAACAGATGTTCTTTTGGCCTGGAAGGGTTTAGAAAATCTACCTTGTATGTAAAGGGTCAAATGGTAGAAAAAAGATGGGATGGAGGGTTGGGAGGGTGGAGGAGGTGGGTGTGGTGTTTAACTAGGTAGGTTGGAGGAAGGCGGCGGGAGCCCACCGTGACTGCCCTGCGTGCAGAGGAACGGTGCGGCAGGTGGGAGCTGGAGACGACGGTAGAGGCTACTTAAATGGGAGGTAGTAAAGGTTTTGGGGAAACGCGATTCAAGGACCAGGCTTGGACGACAATTGGGTCAATCATACGGTTCTTGTTGCATTTAGCCATGTGGGGTTGCCTCGGGAACATTGAAAACACTTTGTCTAAAAGTATCTTCTACCTCAACCATGTGCTCTTAGTTTAGTAGGTTCTATTCCCCATGCTCCCCTCCCTGGGTCCCTATGTCACCTGCAACTCTCATCGACGTCGACCAGAGTCTTTAGCTTTGAGAAATCCAGGTTTGAGTCGGTCGGTACCTGGTCTTGAGGAAATAGATCGCGGGTGATGTGATGCTCAAAAGACTCGAGGCTCTAATTAGCGAAATGATAAAAGAGATGTGAGCCCCCTCGTCTTGTTCAACAATTATAGAGCCTTTTCAACACATTCGTCGTTACATACAGTACATGCCCCCCCGAGCCTCCCGGCATGGGCCTATTACGGGCATGGGTCGCCTTGTCATGACGTATCCGTATATATGCAACTATGGGACTATCACATGCTTGAGGGATCTCGTCTTTAGGACTGACTGACTGACTGACTCCCAACAGCTCTGGGTATTTATGCGACCTGGCTAGTTGACGACGCCTCATCTCCAGCTGTCATTCATTCGTCCAGCCAAGCCTCGAGAGCCGGACAGTCCAGCCATTTTTGATTGGTCTGCCTGATGCTCTGCTGAGAGACTCGGAGAATCTAGTCATCTTGGCGTTGCACCACACAGTTGACTTACTGCAGATATGCACACGGTCGGTCATCTGACTCGTTTTATGTACTGACTTCTAGTCAGCAACCCCATGAGGCTGAACCAACAGCATTGCGGTGTCTGAATCAGCGTACATACTACACAGCCTCACGCGCAAGCACATGCGCCTATTCTATCACAAATGGACAAACGACTTTTTCTGACTTGACTCGTGATCTCGGTCGGCCCGTGCCAGTAGGGATGGATTGATATTCAGGGCTAACCGCGAACCAGGGGAGATATAAAGACCTCCCAGGAGTCGACTGAGATCAGGCCAGGCCAGGCCACGAAGAAGAGCCGAAACCTGTTGGAGCTCCGAAGGGGCTTACTTCCCTGTCGTTGGATGTTTCTGTTTTTTCGAGAACAATTATTTTAATTTCATTTCTCCGCGTGAAAACTATGTCACTTGGAATGCGGAACTAGCTGGCGTAGAGGGGCACTGGATTGTATGTATGTTTGGATGGCGGATGATAATAGCTTCTAGCAAAGCTTAATTATTATTGCTCTGTATATGAAACAGTTCCTTTTATTAGTAGATGATATCTCTATTATTCGTATCGAGAATGAGATGCATCTTGGCCGTTCGTTCAATCATGTAGGCACACGAATGATTCTCAATTATTCGGCCTTATAAGGTAAATTTTACGTACCGGACCCATCGTGTGCACATGCCTCGTTTCCCAATCCAGCTGTGCTCATCCCTGTACCCCAGAATTACTGGTGGAACCTGACGCTGACCACATGCAAATTGCTGCTGTACCTGTACCACGTTGTTAATCTTAGCGATAACCTCACTCATCAACTGTAACCTTTGTATCAAAAGCACCATCGTTAAAGCGACCTGGTGTTACTCAACAACCGTTACAGTAACGGTCTGGAACGTAACTTACTCGAAGCTGTTTCAACTACCGTGTCCAGACTCTAACCCCAAAGGTTCTCGACTTTGACTTCAGCTAAACCCCTGAACTCTCATGACCAACGTCAGCAACGGCATCACCAACCCTCCAATTCGGGCACTATCCGTATAATCCACACCAAGTGTCTCTGAGTTTATTTCTATACATATCACGCAGTGGTTAGACACGTTTCATACTCGCTGCCCTCTGGATTTGTTACGGTACCAAAGAATAATAGTTTTATTCGTGATAGGTTAGTTACACCACCTCACGCGCGCATTCTTTCATTTGTTCATTTGCGACTCCATCACCAAGTGGTTCACTACCTATGGCTTTGGCCTTGGCAGGGGCGTTATGATCTACCAACTATCAAGGTAGATCATTTACGTATTTCGGTCTATTTCTTGCTTGCAGGAATACGATCCATGCGGTAGCTCGAATATCAAGCCGAGGCTCAAGCTGAGAGCTCGGCGATGTATCCCCACATTTTTGCTCAACTTCAAAGAACAAGTCATCATATCAATCTCCTGACTATGTTTTATTTGAACAAAGTACAGAGATCCTTGCCGTTCCTGTCATCAAGTTCTCTCATGGAACTTCTGGGATGCTCATCCGGTGCATGATGTTGACATATCCCCCCGCTACTCCAAACTGTCGACCTTCCCCTTTCAATCATCTCTACACCACCTTTTTTTATATTCATTACACTTTACAGGGGTAGATCTGTTATTGACCGCTCATCGACAGCCAGGATCTCCACGATCATCTTATCAGATACCCACTGTCTGAGAGCCACCGGTAACCGGCCGCAGGTGCCTTAGTCCTCCTTCGGGATACTGTTCTACATATGCTAGAACAGTATGGCTGTGCCTGCAATTAGTGTGCGGCCTGCTCGTAAAGGGCCCCTGAGGCTCGATCCTGTTCCTGAGATCCTCCGCCCTTTGGTTCGCGCGTATCTGTTGGGTTATGCATCTGCCGTGGCTCCCCGGCTGTTGACATTAGTGTTGCAGCATGTTGCGAAGAGAAGGAGAAAACGAGCCAACCAACTTGCAACGGACATTGATGAGAGATCATTCTTCAAGTCTGCAGCATACATAGTGAAGACGGGATTCAACCCACAACGGTTTCCAACGTTCTGCGCCATACTGGCCGGTGGCACTACTCTTCTGAATGTAAGCGAACAGCCTTCCGATGCGTGATACAATTCAACGGAACTCCCATCGAGTTTTCTCAATATTGAAGGCCTCGTCTTAGTCTGTCCTAGCTCACTGGGGTCTTGATGTTGCTTCAATATACCGTTAGCTAACACGGGAAGGAACCTTTGAAAAGTATTCTAGAGAAAACCGCAAGGGGACTCAGCGAGGCAGGTCGTTTGAGGTAAGTCATCAGTTTTACCCTCATAAATCTCTGTCTGTTCCCTGCTAACCCATAACCCCAGATTAGCAAGATGGTTGTCAACATTTCTTGCTGCCTGGTTCGGGCTGCGGCTATTGCACTCTTACGAGGGCCGAGCGTATACCGAAACTGTGCCACCAAAAGAGGGCGATCCTCCTGATGCCGAGCCTCAAAAGGTCAAGTTTGCTGGTCGAACAATGGATCTAACCCTGTTTGCCGTCACTCGAGCCCTTGATGTCCTTGTCGGTGATCTGTGGGCGAGACACAAGGCCCGTCGTCTGGCTTCCAATAGATGGTCCAAGGTAAATGACCCATGCATATCGCCTGATTATGATTATCAGATTCTATGGTTACTAACACCTTCCTAAGACTGAACGATTCCTCTCCAAATTCGTTGACCCCCTTGTCTTTGCTGCATCCTCGGGTCTTGTTATGTGGGCTTGGTTCTATCATCCAAATCGTCTGCCCCGCAGCTACAACAAATGGATCACCTCGGCTGCTTCCGTGGACCTAAGACTAATTGAGGCCCTTCGACGGTGTCATTCAGGCGATTTTCAGTACGGCAAGGAGACGGGTCAGGCACATGTCCTCCAGGGCATGTGCGTTGACTACGAATGGCCCCTTGCCTGGGGAGATCCCGCCGTTGTCGTGCCCATTCCTTGTCAGATGGTC
The DNA here is from genome assembly GCA_013623715.1 of Fusarium verrucosum. Lineage (NCBI taxonomy): Eukaryota > Fungi > Ascomycota > Sordariomycetes > Hypocreales > Nectriaceae > Fusarium > Fusarium verrucosum. The sequence continues at coordinate 42,800 of JABFFJ010000422.1, read as the reverse complement.
CACATGTCGAGCGGGCCTTCATGCGAGTACCATGCTCTCAGCCGCTTCTTTCGTGCCTGGAAGTGGTCCATGGCTACATACTTGCCCCTGACACTTGGCCTCGCTCTTCGAAACCCTTCTCGCAAAACCCTACGTCGAGCCATAATCTCATCCTGCCGTTCGTCAAGTTTCCTCGCCACCTTTATCACACTCTTCTACTATGGAGTTTGTCTCAGTCGAACACGCATAGGACCTCTACTCCCCGGTGGCACAACCATTGAGCGTCGTCAACATATAGATAGCGGAATCTGTGTTGGCACGGGTTGCTTGCTGTGTGGCTGGAGTATTATGCTTGAGACAGAAGGTCGACGAAAGGATATTGCCCTGTTTGTTGCACCTCGTGCCTTGGCTACTGTCCTCCCTCGACGGTACTCACAGGATAAGGAGTGGCGAGAGAGGCTTGTGTTTGCTGCTAGCACTGCGGTCGTGTTTACCTGCGTTGCAGAGAACCCTGACCGAGTGAGAGGTGTCTTTGGAAAACTGTTGAAAATGGTTCTCGGCAAATAGACAAGCTGGCTCAGCAAACACAAGGGCTTAGGTCCTACGTGTTTGAACCATCTGTTTTCAGCTTCTCTTTGTCGTGGTATACCGTATATGTATGATAGAGTAACGTTTTGTACAACAGTTGTTATAATGTATAATCATTAACCATCGTATTTGTTCACAGGTTATGCTCGTAAAGGAAACGTTTAATTCAATTATAAGATACGCCACCCGACTCATCACCCCTTAAACCAAGCAACTGCTCCAAGTACAAAAATACACGCCAGCATATCGCTTCTCACTGTCGTGAAGATCTGTCCATAACGCATTATAATCTCAACATAGCCCTTTGCAGGCTGTGGCAAGAATTGCACCACAGTACCCACGATGCCAGAAGGGGGACTACCTCTCCTGTCAAGAAAGAAGCGGGTGGTGAGGAGCAGAGATTCAGCGGTAGCAAACGTCCAGAAGAATAGCTTTCTACGGTGCTCCAGTTCGGTCTCGAGTTCAGGTTCAGAAGCTGCAATGAGGGGATCCGCAGGTGTCGTGCCAGCAATGGCAGCGCGCTCGCGTTCAATCTTACTGCCAGTGAAGGGTGTGAGAATGACGATGTAGAAGCCGAGACCAAGAGCAACAAGGGCGTGGAGGAGACGCCAGAGATTTGTAGATGCGCTGTTTCGTACGGCTGTCGGTGGAACCGGGTGTCCTTGGCCGGGTGCTGCGCCGGGCATGCCGGGGAAAGGAGGCATGGAGCCCGGAGGAAGACCGGCGCCGGCCATGAGCTGGGACATCATCTTCATCATGGGATCTTCCTCGTCGACGCCGCCGGGTGTAGGAGTACCAGTGCCGCTGGCGTTGCCACGCTCAAAGCCAAGCATCATCTGTCGCAGCTGGTCCTCTGAGATAGCGGGTTCTGTCATTTCAGGTACATTCTGTCCCGGGGTAGCAGTTCGCTTGGGCTCGTAGTAGTGATCTGAGATGTCAACTTCTTCAGGGTCGGCATGATCGGTGGCGGATGCTGAAGCCGGTCTAGGAGCGTCTGTTGCGGTAGTAGTTGCAGTGGTAGGCTCTGGCTCTGTAGAACAATTAGTATCTAGACAATATAAATAGTATGATATTTGAATAATACCTCCTGGAACACGACCACCAAGACCAGTAATCTTGTTCAGTCTTGCTGAACCTCCAGCCCTAAGCTTGGCTTCTCGACGCTCCTTGCGAAGACGCGCTTGTTCAGATGCTCGCTGAGCAGCAGCATCCTCAGGACTTTGTGTTGTCTCCGACATAGTTTCGACGTCTATTTAGTATTGAAGGTTATATCGTGAATTCGGGCGACGATGATGTGGTGCTTTCAACCAAGTGGAGTGCGGAAGCTTTGGCGGGGATGACAGTTGGCCATGATGATGTAGGGCATGACAGCTTGTGACAGTTGCCTACCCTATACACTTATTTGTTCAGATGTCTGACATGTTTACTCCCTGGTTTATAGAAGGTATTTCACTGAATACTTCATGATTGTATGCTTGCTTTTTCTATTAGTTCTTATTACATTATTTCGGAATATTTCGAAAGAGTTTTAACATCTGTCTTTTGATATTCGGGAGTCAAACGTACCCAGTCAAATATCTTTATGGTATTGATATTAGGAGCTCAACAGAATCCGTGTGCTCAAGAATCACCATACCTGCATACAACGTCATCTTGTTCTGCCGGTTTTCTTTTATCGACTGAGTATCAACAGCACTGACGTTGTTTAATCGCAAGGTAATGTCATGGTTGAGGGTAAAAGATACCTAAGTAGAAAATCACGGATCCAACCAAGAGTTCATATTCAAACATCAAGAAATAACAGACACACAATAACGTATTCATTTACTTTTCTAATCTACTAATCGTTCGGCGTGGGCGCCATCGTGAACTTCATCCCCAATCATGCGCCATGCGCTAAACTACGTATTCAACATAACATCCACGACCCGTCATACACATTTCATAAGCAAGGCACAATAAGACATGTTGTATTATAGAGAACATGCTCATGGCGTAGCCTTGCTCATGCTAATTAGTCGCTTGACACCAACCTGTAGTCGAGTTAGTTTTGTCCCCAAGTTATACCATCAGGGAAACTTACCATCCAGTTGCCACATTCATCAGTCTTGTCTCGCTGAATCTCGACCTGCAGCTTGTGTGCACCTTCATAGTCCTTGGCCTCAATAGCATTGGCAAGCTCCGAAAGCTGTGCAATGGTGTCAGGCTTGACAAGTTCCTCATTGTTGAGATGGTCAAAGAGCAGGCCAAGTCGCTTCTGTGTGTCCTTGACTTGAGGCGCAAATGTCGCAGGAGCCTTGGAAGCCACTCGTTGCATGTCCTGATCTAGGATATCTACCAAACGCTGGGCGTCGGCAGGAATATGTGATCGATCGCCAGCCGGGTGTCTGGCCTTGGGAGGAGCTGCTGCCTGAGGAGGAGGAGCTGCCTTAGGAGGAGAAGCCACGGGGGGTCCGCCAGGAGGTCCAGGTCGGCCCATGGGAGGAGGTCCGGTAGGAGGGGGCCCAGTGGGAGGCGCAGTTTGTTGAGCTGGAGGGGCACCATATGGAGATGGAGCATACTGGTTATGAGGAGTTGACTGCTGGGGAGGGGCTCCAAACGAACCAGCCGGAGGAGGACGGCTTACGGCTCCAGGAGGGGGCATAGATCCTGGGGGCTGGCCATACTGTTGCTGCTGCTGTGCTGCAGGAGCGGGAGCATATCGGTTGGTAGGAGGGGCTCCAGCGGGAGGCGCATTGTAAGGCGATGCTGTTCGGGGGACAACGTGGGGCATGGCCGATGGGATCGCACTGGGAGCAGGGGGTGCGTATGGGTTATGGCTGGCAGCAGGAGGTGGCGCGTGGAAGTTCTGGGGAGGAGCCGCTAGGGGCGACTGAACTCTAGGCGTCGACGATCCCTTGGGAGGTGGTGGAGGAGGAGTCGAGCCAGTTCGCTGACCATAATGAGACGCGCCAGGAGGTGGAGGAGATACACCTGGGCCTTGCTGACCAGGGAAAGGAGAAGTAATGGCACTGGGTGTGGTCCTGCGTGCGGGAGGTGCCTTAGTGACAAGGGGAACATCGTTCCAGTTGTCCATGTTCTTCATTTTAGCTGCAGGTGTTACTGAAGAGGGGGTTGTGTTTCGAGGAGGGCCACTCATCGGTGGGGGACCCAGGGGAGCGGGAGCACCGTAACCAGGCTGAGCATGAGGTTGATAACCGCCAGGAGCTCCGTATCCAGTTTGTCCAGGAGGGGCGTAACTGTTCTGTGGCTGGTAAGGGTTTGCCTGGGGGTGATATTGCTGTGCAGGCGATCCAGTTGATCGGGGAGCAGCAGGACCTGGAGCGATGTTGCTGTAAGGGTTAGCCGAAGGGCCAGGCACAGAGCCAACCGTAGGTGTTGGCTGAGGAGGTTGGTATCCAACAGAAGGTTGAACCCTAGACGACGTTCGGCTCGACGAAGCTGGCACCCGGGCAGCGGGCTGAGCAGCAGGCTTCTTGGTAGCTAGTCGCACACGGTTCCTTGCCAGTTCCGCAGCGGGATAGTTGGAAGGGAGGAGGTCGAGGTATTTCTGGGCAGTCTCGAGCTGGCCGTGACCAGCCAGAATGTCAGCATACTCGGTGTACTTGCCGTACAGAATGGAAAGCTTCCAGTCCGAGGTCAAGCTAGTCTCGCTGTCCTGGAACTTAGTAGCGTGGCGGAAGACTGTGACCTTCTCGATGAAGTTCTGCAGGGTTCTAGCATGGACAGAGAAGGTAGAATCCTCGGACTCCTCCTTCAAACTAGCTTGCTCAGCCTCATCAAGCTCGTCAGCCCAGATAGACACCACCTTCTCGAGCTTTGATCCCACGAGGTAGCAGAATGATGCGTCCTTTCGAGAACCCTCCTCATTAATCCGGTCACCCAGCGCCTCGCAGAGATCCGAGAATTCGTTGGGATCGGAGAAAGTACAGAGAATAGCCATAGTCTCCTTCCAGCTCTCCAAATCGGCGTTGTAGACAACATCCCAAAGGTTCTTGGCAATAACAGAACCGAGCAGGCGCATGTAGCTTGGCATGTCGTTCTTGCGCGACAGATAAGCAGCCTGGACCTTATCGACGAGCTCTTGGCCGCCGCAGTTGGCAATCAGGAATGCATCGGCAAAACGGTTCTCCTTCAGGCAGAGCTCAGTTGCCTTGGCAAAGTTACCCAGCATCAAAGCAGTGGTGATGCCCTTCTCAACCGTGCTGTCAGAGTCGCTGAACAGATGGAAGGGGTTGTCAGTCTTGGCACCCTTCGTAGCGGCGAGGTTGGACAAGAAATCGTCATCATCGTCATCATCGCCCTCAGCGCCGTCGAAGAAGCTTGAGACTCGCTTCTTCTTCTTCTCTTCAGTGTCCTCTGACTCATCCTTGGACTCATCATCATCCTGGGTCTCCTCAGCAGTCTCCTTGACACTGCCATTGGTGAGGTCGTCCTTGTTGAATCCGAGGTACTCGACAATCTTGCTGCGAGGGTTCTCACCAACAAGAGTCTCCATCACTTTCCAGTCAGCCTTTTCTTCGTCAGTCTTGGCGTTCTGAGCCCGGTCGGCACAGATTTCAGAGATATTGCCAGAAGCAATGTCTTCCTGGAAATTTTTGGTGGCAGTAGAAATATCAGAGTCAACGGAGAAGTTGGTGATCAAGATCTTGGAAGAACGCTTTTGTCCAGGCTGAGTAGCGTTGGGCTTGAACACAACAATCTTTCCACCGAAGCCGAATGAAGCGCCGATGGGTCTCTCGAACCAATTGGGAGCCTTGGCCAATGACCAAGAAGCATCTTGGGGTTGGTCCTGAGCAGCGCGGAAGAAGTCCTCATCATCAAGGTTCTTCTCGGCTGCGGCCTTGGCAGTGTCAGGGTTGGTGTTCTGGAGAGTCTGCACCGTGATTTTGCCATCGAAGCTGGCAGTCGCCGAGAGGTTGGGGTTATGAGGGTTGAAACGGGTGAGGAAAGTCCAGTTGGTCACCTCTGGCAGCTCACCTAAGCGCTCCCCGGTGGTTGGGTTCCACACGATAGTTCGGTTATCCTTGCCAGATGAGAGCAAGAGGTCGGCGTCTTGCTGGCACCAAGACAGGGACAAAATACCAGACTCGTGACCCTGGAGTGTCTTTTCAGGGGCATTGGAGTTTCGCAGGTTCCATAGCAGAATGACAGGGGTGTTGTCATCTGGAGTTGCTGTCAAGAGCTTGGTCGAGTTGTTGGGATCCCAGGCAATGGAGCTAACAGCCTTCCGGTTGTTGTTGAGGGTCAGAGAAGCCTTCTTAGTCTTCAGGTCCCAAACAGTGACAAATCCACCATTTCCACCTGTGGCAAGAATGTGCGAGACCTTTTGGTTCCATGCGAGGCATTCGATATCATCGGATCGGGCAGCCGTATTGCCTAGTCGGAAGGGGTTGGCGATATCGTTGACGTCGTAGATGAAGAGCTCTCCTTTGGCGCCAGCCGTGGCTAGAATCTGAGGTTTCAGGGGGTTGAATTCTAATGTCTTGATCGGACCGCTGTGTTTTGATGTTTGGGAAATCAGAGCATCTGATTCTCCGGCAATAAGCTTCTCGGCGTCCCAGAGGTCGAGAGAGCCATTCTCGAGTGCGCCGGCGATGATACCCTTGGGATGATCCTCACTGGGGGGACCCCATGCGACATCGTAGAATCTGGAGGGCTGATCAGAACGTGGGGGTTTCTATGCGCATTCTTGAATATCTACCTGGCGTCTGTGCTGATGCTAGCGACAGGCTGTAGCTCGAGACCTTGCTGCTGGTCGTCCAGAGCAAGATCCCAAAGTTCGAGCTTGCTCTCGTCGGAGAAATCGACATCAACAGCTCCAGCACGAGTACCAGTGACGAGAATTGGGTTGCCAGGGCCTGGAGACCAGGCGAAGGCGGCCGTTCGTGGAATCTCTCGAAGGCGCACCATGATGGCGATGGCGGGGAGTTAAGGACAAAAGCGACGGAGGGACCAGTTCAGGATGATGTTTCGAGATAATAGAAAAGTGTATAAAGACAAGAAAATGGATGGTCAATTATGGCCAACAATACGCCATGCACTTCTCAATGAATTGTCACCTCTGCCCGCAATAATGCTTCAAAAGAGAACGAAGCAGGGCGAGGTCGGTGGAGGTGTCTTGTAGTGGGAGGTATGATGCCAGATTGCAGGCTGTCCCCCGGTAGGTTGCTCCTGAGTCCTGAGCTCCCTCTGGCCACGTCCGTGCCTCCTGAGTTGTCTGGAAGGTGGGGCTATCAGCCATCACGTGAAGAGAGAGCTTCAATTGAGCTTGAGATGCCGACTTGGAGTATTTAGTCGGGACGTAACAATTATAAGTAAAGAGATCTGCAGCATTAATTCGATATGATGCGTGGTAATACTTTGATGTTAAAATGGAGGACTGATCTTCAACTTCTCAACATCCATATTGTTGTCAAGGAGAAAGATAACGGCGAATTTAACATATATTATTATGAAACGGTTAAATCCAGAAATTAGCTCCAGAATAAAGAACATTCATAACGAAGGGACTGTACAAGTTATATCATGTTCGAGGGCATTTTGTGTGCAAGATATCAAGTACTAGGAATAATCAGCTCTGAAGGCCATGGTGTAAGTCGAGTCTGCTAGAGCTTGATAATCACGTGACAAGCACAGAACCTCACAATTACTCGAGCAAGCCTGAATGCTATGAGTTCTACCAACAACTCTCAAGCTCACTTTACCGCCATTATTCCTCTCGCGATCCCGTGAAGCTCATATATAAAAGTAACCATGTCGGACGCAGCTCGATGGAAAGCCACTGTCTATGTGGGCGGTCTCTCTCAGATGGCAACTCAGAGTCACGTCCTAGACGCTTTCATCCCATTTGGTGAGATTGTCGAGGTCAAAGTGCCAAAGCCCGATGCGCAAAATTCTACAGAGGCACACAGGGGCTTCGCCTATGTCGAGTACGAAGACGCTGCGGATGCGAAGGAGGCAATCGACAACATGGATCAATCGGAGTTTTTCGGGAAGATCCTCAAGGTATCACAGGCTAAAGCGCCCAAGAGCGCAGAAGATGGACTGGGCAGTAAAACAGCCATTTGGGAGAAGGTATGTCAGGAACCAAGCCTGTGACTATAAAGCTAACCAATATACAGGAAGGATGGCTGGCTGAGCATGCGGCTGATGACGAGGGAGCACTGCCAGATGCTGGCCCTGACCCTATGCAAGGATTGGAGCAATTGGATGTTGCAGGACCAAAACCCGAATGAGAATGAAAGTTGGACATTTGTTATCGAGTTTATCGCCGGCATAGCGAAGGCGTTTGAGGCATTGGATTCACGGTTACTGGTGGCACGAAGATATTCAGATCTTATACCTGATGAATTTCCCTACTACCGCTCATCTGAAATGTACAGTACTGTCCCCACGGAGATATGTGGACATGCAAACTATTTCGTCCCCCAGAACCTACTCCGTCTTTCTTTCCAAATTTAGTGTCCCTCTTTCTCACCCTCAGCCTGACCCTCCTCATGGCCGTGGCCAGCCTCGTGGCGGCCAGAAGGGCCCTGTCGGGCCAGACGAAGGTTCTTGTCGACGAGGAACTTGCGGGAGATGGAGTAGCCGGCAGCGCCGAGAGCGAAGCCAACGACGACGGCTAGACAGATGTATTAGAAGAGAAAAACTTAATTGGGTCGCTAGGTTGTTTTACCGAGAGGGTACAGCTCAGGAGGGATCTGCTTGAGCTTTCGGAGTCGCTGAGAGATGGTGTGGCCTTGAATTCTGTCAGTGTCGAGCCCAATTGAGATGGTATCGCATCGGCATTCGCAGTATCGAGTCGTTCGGTAAAGTATTCGCGAGAGCTTCTAATTACGTACCAGCCTGGTCCTCCTTCTATAACACGAATATAGGTCAGCAATTGATGTCATACTGAGCCGAGGGCTAAAGAGCTCGTTCTCAACCCATCAGCAATTGACTGTAGAAACTCACGGGGACGGGTCGCATCATGCGAGGCGTCTGCCTGAACATGCGAAGAACAGCGGTAGAACGCATCTTGATTGAGTGGGGAGGGTCTGAGGAATTGAGGTCCAGAGGTGATGATTCAATTGGAAATCGTCCGGTCGGCCTTGGAAGGAGTATTTGGAGTTGGCCGAGCGAACATCTGCTGATGTGCAATTGCTAGAGCCTGTCTGGCAGGCCCACCAATCCCCACGGATGGATGCCTTACGCCTTACGCCCATTGGCCCGGGTCGGCCTGAGGCACACACTGAGCTCTCCCCGAAATCGAACCACCTGATTTGATTCGAGCCGGCTACTAACGTCGACCGACGCATTGGATTCAACCTCTCCATCCATCCACGCACCGAGCTCCATACTACACTACACTCGACTCGCCGTCATTGACCCCAGACAACTCTCCCCTCTAAAGTCAATTCCTCTTCAAACTATTCAAAATGTCGGACGACGGTCAGGATCTTGTCACCAAGCCCTTCAAGTTTGTCACTGGTACGTTCAATTGCTTCCCTGATAATCCCGCTGCCGCTGCCGGCTCGAAAAAATGACCTGATTTGATTCCGAGGCTAACAATTCCACGCAGCTGGTAAGCATCAATCCCACGACCATCACCGTCACCATCACCACCGAATTGTTTCCTCGACGACCACCTGCGACTACGCGACGCCGACGCTCGATACTCAATTGCAATTGCTTGCATCAATGACCACGATTCGATCTAACATCTCTTAGGCACTGACGCTCGTTTCCCCAACCAGAACCAGACCAAGCACTGCTGGCAAAACTACGTCGACTACCACAAGTGCATTCTCGCCAAGGGTGAGGACTTTGCGCCCTGCCGCCAGGTACGAATCCCCGAACAACAATTCCACCACGTCCCGTACTAATTGGCGTCCAGTTCTGGCTGTCTTACCGATCCCTCTGCCCCTCCGGCTGGTACCAGCGTTGGGACGAGCAGCGCGGTATGTTGAATCCCAATGGTTACAATTGACATCAAAACCATACTAACGAATTGCGCAGAGTCCGGAAACTTCCCCGTCAAGCTCGACGCTTAATTTGGCCCGTAGATATGGATTAGTGGATGAGGTTAGAAGAGTCAGAGCAGACACACTGCAATTGTATCATTTGTGAAGATGCTTTAAAGCTAACCCCAAATATTGACTGTTGTGTTTTGAGTGCCTTTGTTCGAGTTGTGATGATTCCTTGAGTCATAGATCATCGAATGAGATTATTGATATCTTTTTTGGCTATGTAAAGCTTGATGCAAAAGCGCTGGTAATTCAATTCATATTAACACTCCAAGTCCCATACTCCGTAATCCAATAAATGCCTGTCGCGATTGGTCAGATCCAGTCGTAAATGGTCAATGTCCATTCTGACGACGACGTATACTTCATGCCTTGACCAATGCCTTTACTTTTCCTCCTCCTCCTCGTCATCTGAGCTCATGAATTCATCGTCCTCGTCAAATCCAAAGAATGTCCTTGCTTTGCCTTTGCCCTTGTCGGCCTTGGTTTCTTCGGCGGGTGGTGGCGTTGATTTTTCTGACGATTCACCCTCTTCCTCGTCTGAACCGGATTGGGTATTGCTTGGCTGAGTAGAGCTGGAACCGTGAGAAGTGCCAAGCATGTTGTCTTTGTAATTGCCGGACTTCATGGCAGCCAAAACAGCCTCTCGAGTTCGCTCACTGCTTTCTTCCTTGTCCTCAATCCATTGACCGTCGAGACGACTCTTACTGCCCGACTTGATCTCATCCTCCTTCTGCTCTGCAAGTTGAACAATTTGCTCCCATCGCTCACGGCGCTTCTCCTTCTCCTTCTTCTCCATTTCAGGTTTGATAGCCAGATACTCGGCCAAAGCCTTGGCCTCATTCACAGTACGTAGTCGCCGTCCATCCAGATTTCGGCTAGATCCGTGGTCCTCTTGGCTCTTCTTCTTGCGGGAGGACATGCGACCACCTGCGGCTCGAAGTTGCGATCCGAAACCACCCTTACCACCACAGAGGGGCACGGCGAGTCGCAACGAAAGAAACTCATCGTCAGTTGTGGAGAGGTATTCGGATATAGGAGAGTCAGATGATGTGGGTAGTTGCTTGTTGGATAGAGTGGTGAGGATGAGTCTTGACTGAGTTGTTGGTAATCGATCGTCGATGCGTTCGCGTAACTCTGTGACTGTTGTTGATGGAGATAGAGGAAGGACAAGAGTAGGCGGCAATCCCAGACCAGAGAAGCTGGTAACCAGCACGTTAACGTTTCGGGGAGACATGGTATGAAGCGTGTAGAATATGTGCAAGGAACGCTGCGATGGATGGGAGTGAGGAAGCCTGTCGCAAATTCGCCGCTGGTTGTCATGCAGATAGATGGATGGCCTGCACTCAGATAAGATAAGCGGGTCACTGAACTGCCACAGCAATGGACCAGCCCGGCAGCCACACTACGATTCTCCTCATCACGTGAAATCAGCCACAATCGCACAGCTTCCCCACCCCACGTCGCTACTTCCCATTTCTAGTAGGGTTTTCGCCCACAAAAGTTATCATTTTGAGATCTCGCCTTCGTCCGTTCCCAACTGCCACCTTCCAACATCGACCCTTCCGACGAGCAGCAAATACCGCCACGATGTTGATTCCCAAGGCCGACCGCAAGAAGATCCACGAGGTAATAACCAATTTATTCATCGAGCCGGGCTGGGCTGCGCTCCGCAGCGTATCGACGACGGCGGAGGAGAATTGCGAGCTGCTGCACAATAAAATCAATCATAGCGCACATAACTAACAGTTTCACGACAGTACCTCTTCCGTGAGGGTGTCCTCGTCGCCCAGAAGGACTTCAACCTTCCCAAGCACCCCGATATCGACACCAAGAACCTGTTCGTTATCAAGGCTCTGCAGTCGCTCAACTCTCGCGGCTATGTCAAGACCCAGTTCTCTTGGCAATACTACTACTACACCCTGACCCCCGAGGGTCTCGACTATCTCCGTGAATGGCTTCACCTCCCTGCCGAGATCGTTCCCGCTACCCACATCAAGCAACAACGATCGCACGCTCCTCCCCGTGGCATGCTCGGCGAGGGTGAGCGCGAGCGACGACCTTTCGGCCGTGGCCGTGGTGGTGACCGAGGCGACCGTGAGGGTGGATACCGACGAAGGGATGCTGGCGAGGGCAAGGAGGGTGGTGCTCCCGGCGAGTTCGCTCCTCAGTTGTACGTTGCTCTCTGATTGCTTGTCTTGTGGATGTTAAGGAAAATTGCTAACAATTGAAATAGCCGTGGTGGTGCTGGCCGTGGACGTGGCGCTGCTCCCCCCTCTTAAACGAACCCATTTTCTTTATGGTCACGAATGAGATGCATTTCGAAGGGTATCGGCATGTACTCATAAAAAATGGAGGGCAATTTCTACCATGGGTTTCGCTCCTGTGACGGGGTTGCGTGGGGGGACACCGTGGGAGTTTGAGGGTATTAGAACCTCGGAATCATTTGCATCAGGGTCAATGTTTGCCGCCGTCAAAACGAGATAATTGCTCGGGAGATACGTCAAGACGTCAGTCTTTTAAGTGATGTGACACGAGACCTTTATGTTAATGCCAAATGCCCACCGAGGCACGCCTGAATGCACAATCCGTGCCGCCAATCCAAGCTCCACTTTCCCTTTGTAAACTGGTTGTGACCTTGCTTTGGTGATTTAATCTGTTGATCCAGCCTCGATAGCTTGGTGGGATATTGTGCTAAGGTTGTCGTACTTCAAAGTGGACGGAGGATCTGATGTCTTGTTGGTGGTGTCCCAGGTCAGGTTCGGGTTAACCTGTAGGGTATACTCGATGATGCCCTTTGTTTCAAGAGGTAAATCGGCGGTTACATCGGTGCTTGAAATATTGAGGGCATCGTCATTTGTAGATACAGAGCAACACTGATCACGAACATATAGAACCATCTTCCTGATAGACCTACCACCTCTCAATATTCATGCTGCTTTGCAGAATGCACAATGACGAGTGAGGGTCAACTCCTCGAGGTAGGCATGTACAAAGAAATGACTTCTGTGCCCATCATGAGTTGTCAATTGGTGAATGTCCACCCTGATCTCTTTGTTTAACACTCTCCAAAATCTCGGTATTTTCAGTCCCTTCAAGCAAAACTTCAAGCTGTGATAAGACGGGAATAGTTCCGAGTCTTCACCTAGCAAGTTAATTCAAAGTAGACGAAACTGTTGATGTCTCCGAGCTGGACATGTTGTGGTCAGCAGCCAGCACAACAATCGAATATTATCCAATCAAGACTTCTGACCTTGTACGAGACCTGGTCTAAGCCTCATAAATGCGTAAGATTGAATGAGAACTACATCCTACCGCCCTATGGTTTGAAAGCGTAAGCATTCAAGTTCCGATGATATGTCCCAACTTGGTTGGATGTATCGCGATGCACGTACAGTCAGATTTCTTCATAAGCAGACTTAGCAGAGTATCAGATGCAAAAAGGACTTTATCAGTGGAACAGCTGAGAATCGCATTTTAGTTACATAAAGAACTGCCTGGGCAGTAATATGGAGTTTTAGCGATGCAGTGCTTGCACCTGACGAACATCTGGGGCTGGCAATCATTCACATAATAGCGTCTATACCGACTTCATCACTCATTCACTGTTCCCCCATTTAACTTATTTACTCACCAACTCCTCTGGAATCGAGCATCGGGTTCAGCTTTCAGAAACATACCAACCAGATCCTAATCGCCCGCCATGATCATCTCCAACTCTCCCCTCTTTAAGGAGTATGCCCGAACAGCTCTTGATCCTGGCCCCCCTCGTGGAATATCGCCTTATTCACCCTTGGGTATCGTGGATACTATCGTACAACACCTGTTGGACTCGGCAAAGCTCGAAGTCACTCGATTCAAGATCATCAAACCAGCCGAGAAGTGAGCACCACTGTATTCACTCTTTGTATTCTAGCTAAATCATTCTCTAGTTCCTTCACTGTCAATATTGAGGGCCGACTAGTGGGAACAGGCACCATTTCCAGTACTCTCGACGCGGTGGAAGCCAGTTTACTTTTCAACGGATCCATCTTCGGCAAGGTCAAGTTGCCCCAGATCCAAACGAGCTTTTGGGGAACAAACTTTGTTGTTCAAGAGCAGCATGTCGACATTACCAACCATACCACCTACCACGCCTTTATCCGGAGCATTCTCGTCGACGATAATACCAGTCTTCAACTCCAAAGTGAAAGATGCACAGTCAGAGCACTGGGGATTTCCTCGATATGCGACCTACATCTTGACATGCCCCTCAAGGCTATGGGAGGACCGAAGGTAGCACTCAAGAAGCTTTCGCGCTCGGCCGAGAACGTCACCATGATATTCAACTTGAGCAGCTCAGGCCCCGTCGAAATCGACCATGGGCACTGTATTTTCGAATTTCGAAATGGTCACAGCGAAACGTTGGCAGAGCTAAGAGGGGAACTGAACATTGTCCAGGGCCAGACTGACCTCACTCTGCATGGAACAACACGAGATGGGGTGATGCCCTCAAATAGAATCAGACTGGTCGGAGTCGGTGTAGAGGGAAACGATAAATCATGGCTTCATGACACGATCAAGGAGATTGATGTTGTCGTTGATTTGGAACCGAAGTGCGTGGAGATACTGTGGCGTTAATATCACGTTTAGGAACCCTTCTCTTGGAGAGGTATCTGGTGTCATGGAGGATGTAATGTGAAGGTGTTACTGTACCATAAAGGTTATAATTACTTAGATTGACGTATGAGGACCTGACAAACTCTTCATTACCCAGTAGATTGGGCTGAAATCCTGTGATTGTAAAAAAGGTAAGGTTCCTAATACAACGTGCCCAAGTATCAGAGTCAACACGATATTCGAAGCGAGGATCCTTTATTAAGAGGATCCGGCTTGGGCCGCTGGCGTTGACTGCCCGTGAAAGACAAGACAGGACAGGGATACGTTTGCGGGACAAAACTGGAGACGCTGGAATTCAATCATTTGATGAACGCGTTTCGCTTTGTCTCTTGTTGTCATTAAACTGGCGGGTCAGTATTTCCCTCAGGATAAATGAATTAATTCAGAGAGAGGAATAATTAAAGAGGTCATTAAAAGTTGAGTTTATTTACGGCATACAGCGGAAGTAAGCTAGAGAGCAAGCGTTTAAACCCATATGCGGCCATTAGCTTCACGATCATTGGACCGGGCCAAGAGTTGGAACCAACCACTTCAATACGAGGTTTTAAAAAAAGGTACACCTGTAACAAAACAGGATACTGGCGTATCTCATTGCGGTGAAAGAGGAGCTGATAAACACCTGAATCTCTTCTTTCGTACTGACCATTCCCAACTGGCTGCAAGGAACCCCGTATCCGTCAAGCTGTCTCGTCCAACCCCTGTTTTTCAGCGTTTAAAGACGATATGCCATTGGAGTTCAAGACGTGCAGAGGAGACGTACGTACCTGTAAGGGTCTTTGGTAGATTCGTCAGAGTAGAATGAGCCAAGATGATCAGGAACTCAAAATCCGGTGACCGCGCGTTGCCAATGATTTATTACGGTTATTATACTGTATCTTATGCGTGGGGAGACATTGATTAAATCCAATATCGGTACTGTATACCTACATCCATTGTTTATATACGTACAATCTGGGCTTGTTTCACCAACCGCAGCCACAAGCTTGAGCTGCACCCGTCCGTCCATCTTTTGACTGCCCGTCATTGTTTCACAGCCCTCTCGCTTCAACACTCGTTAACAAATTTTGACACTTTTCTTCCTTCCTTCCTTTCATCCTCCCTCCCCTGAGACCGGGTGCTTCACAGAACAAAGCATGGGTCTGTTTAGCTGACTTCCCTGTGCTGAGCTGAACTACATGGTATAGTAGGCTTGTCTGCTGTTGGCGTCAATGCCAGTTTGAACATGATCACTTTGGATCATTTCCATCATGCTTTATTGACAAAATACCTCTTCAACTTTGAATCGACTCTTTTGCTTCCTTCAAATCTATCTTTATATATTTACCTACCTACCTCTCGAGCACTCAGCTTATCTCGACAAGTATCCCGTGACTGATACCATCTCAATCCTTAGTAGCTTCCCTAGAAATGGCTCCCTGGCCGAGTCGTCGTGGGTCTCAACCCAACAACAACTCTCACAGTGACCTCATCAGTCGCATTCACAATACGGCTTTACACACGCCTACAACGCTGCCTGCGCTTTACTCGACGAACCTATCGAATACATCAAACGGGAATCGCTTCGACTTGTCCTTCTCCAATGCCAACGCCGATTCGAGCTCTGACGAGTCTGACCTGCATCCCTCGAGACCTAAGCATCGTCGACCACAGCACACGCGCTCTATGAGCCAGCCTTTTCCTTCTCTCTTCAGCAAGAAAAAGAGACAGAGTTCGGTCGGTGCGCCCCCGCCTGACCTGGGCTTTGCAGATGATGACGCCGTAATGCCTCGACAAGCACTAAAGACTCATGTGCGCACCCCTTCGCATACACGAAACGGCCCTGCGGGAAGTAAGGACTTTGCGACTGGAAACTGTATGACATGCGGTTCGCTGGTGCGATGGCCGAGAGAGCTCAAGGTCTTCAAATGCACAATCTGTACGACAGTCAACGATTTGGAGCCCTTGAGTGCAGATCATGATGGTTCAAAGTCGCGTCGGGATGCAGGTCAAGGTCCTGCCCAGGCCGGCCCAGCGCCAGGTAGGCCAATATTGGAACGAAGGAGGCCAGTAGCTAATAGTGATGCAGTTCCGAATCTCTCGGTCGAACAGACGAAACGACTCGTTCACCAATCGATACAATCGTACCTGACCAAGAAACTACATCCAATTCCCAAAGCTCCTACCGAACCGCCGCCAGAACCACCCGTGCAAAGCAAACTATCTTTTAGTAGCCGGATGCAAGCTGCTGGTCACAAGCTTGCAATAGACTCAAGACAGGAACCAGCACCTTCGTCCAAATCTCCTACTATACATGTTTCCCACTATACGTTCGATGAGGAGCCAACACTTCGGCCAAATCCCCTTCGGACAAACTCTACACCAATGCGGTCCTTCTCTTCGTCGTATAAAGAACGACCTCCAGCACGGAGGATGCCGCAGGAACAAGGCCCAAGAGAGCAGAAATCGGCAGATCAAAGTGAGAGCGACCCCAAAAGGATATTCAAGCCCTTGGAGGATTACATTGTTGCATGTTTTGGCTCCTTTGAATGCATAAACTCCTCATTCCTGACGGGTAACCATCGCTATCCCTTCAGGGGCAGAAGCGAATCGGTTCGTCGCAAGCCTGTGCCACCTAGTGAGTCTCGTGAACGGCGATCGCATCGTCGCGAACCTTCGGGAAACCATGTCACTCGGGAGCCACGAGAAGAGCGAGTCGTTCCGCAATTCGAAGATGGCACATGCGATCTTGACCCCAAATTGTTGCTTCTCGGCGATTTTGCTGAGAACGGGACATGGTGGATGGGGAACCAGGAGGAATCGCGGCCGCGACGACCATCAGCGCCTCGGGTGGAACGAAGTTTTTCAAATGCACCGGTTAACACAAGGACACCACAAATGAACTGGGGCGATCTGGTGAAATGGTATGCTATGAGTGTGAACCCTGCAGAGGGATGGTTTGCGGTTTATGAAGAACTTTGTCAAGAAAAAAGCTTTCAGACGCCTTCTCAGCGGGAACTACAATCGATCGAACGAGACTTGCTACAGGGTCAAGAGCATGCTCGTCGAATTCTACTCAAAGCAACCGAAATGCTCCTGAAGAGACCGGGGAGACCGCTGAAGGATCCAACAGATTTGCGATTTCTCCTGATAGTCTTGGAAAACCCACTACTCCACGAGAATGAAACTCTACATAACGGACTCTTGCAACCAGAGAACAACTCTCCCTCTGAGACGAAGTCGGCACGGCCGAGGAAAGGCAGTACGCCTGAATCTGGCCCTCTGTCTGGGCAGCATTCTGGTATCATCAAGCGCATAGTGGGACTCATATCCAACTCGTCGCCTGAATGCCATAATCAGCTCATCACTTGGTTCGCAAGACATCACCCTTCTCGATTCACTAAAACAAAGGACCTAGCATCCGGTTTCCTGACGTACCGAATGATCAGACAGAGCGGAAAGAAGCAAGAGATCAGAGTCGATATCACAGCTGGACTGATCCCACAAATGCAAGAAGGGCGCTCAGGGGCCTATCTTTATGATGAGATCAACCGCACAAACTCATCAAAGAAGCCCAAGGAACCCGAGAAGAAAATTATGTACGCTGAGGATTGGCAAATAAGAGCTTCTTCGCGAGTTTTGGCACTTTTGTTCGCTGCCAACAACTTGCCATATATTCGAAGGAATGAGGATGCCCCTTCAGGTTCGGGCGAAGGACGCACTAATACCCATTCTCAAGGGCGAATTCTGACGACGACCGATTTTTACAATTCAATGCTCGACTACACTGACTTGGTTGCCGACTTTGAGAATTGGGAGGCTCGTAAGAGCAAGTTTACGTTTTGCCAGTACCCGTTCCTTCTAAGCATATGGGCCAAAAACCATATCCTTGAGCACGATGCCCGTCGTCAGATGCAGAGCAAAGCCCGTGACGCCTTTTTTGATAGTATCATGAGTCGTAAGGCTGTCAATCAGTATCTAGAACTGAATGTTCGCCGAGATTGTCTGGTCGACGACAGTCTAAGAGGTGTCAGTGAGGTGATTGGAAGTGGCAGCGAGGACATCAAGAAAGGTCTGCGCATTACTTTCAGTGGTGAGGAGGGAGTAGACGCGGGTGGTCTACGAAAAGAATGGTTTTTGCTCCTTGTCAGAGAGGTCTTCAATCCTGACCATGGTAAGCCAAATAACACGACAGACCGGTGCCTCAGCTAACTCATGATAGGCCTCTTTCTTTATGACGAGGATTCTCAATATTGTTATTTCAACCCGAACGCGTTCGAAACATCGGATCAGTTCTTCTTGGTTGGCGTTGTAATGGGACTCGCTATCTACAACTCGACTATTTTGGATGTGGCTCTCCCCCCATTTGCTTTCCGAAAACTTATTGCATCTGCTCCTACCCACGGTACTGGGGCATCGGCTCACCCAAAACCTCCCATGCGTTATACGCTCGAAGATCTTGCTGAATACCGACCCCGGCTGGCTCGAGGATTGCGGCAATTACTTGAATACGAAGGCAATGTGGAAGAGACTTTCTGCCTCGATTTTGTTATTGATATGGACAAATATGGTACCCAGGTCCAGGTTCCTCTTTGCCCTGGAGGCGAACGCATTCCTGTCACAAACAGCAACCGCCGAGAATACGTGGACCTTTATGTACGGCATATAATCGATGTGTCGGTTACGAGACAGTTCGAACCTTTCAAGCGAGGCTTTTATACTGTCTGCGGAGGCAATGCTCTGTCTCTCTTTAGGCCAGAAGAGATCGAGCTCCTTGTACGTGGTTCAGATGACGAGCTCGACATCAACTCATTGAGGGGTGTCGCTGAGTACGACAACTGGGGCTCCAAGAAACCAGATGGCTCTGAGCCTGTCATTGACTGGTTCTGGGAGACATTCCAAGAAGCTACATCTCAAGACCAACGGAAACTTCTCCTATTTATTACCGGCAGTGATCGAATTCCCGCCATGGGTGCGGCTGTACTACCGATCAAGATCTCGTGCCTCGGCGAGGATGAAGGCAGGTTTCCCATCGCCCGAACATGCTTCAACATGCTGTCACTCTCACGGTACGAGTCCAAAGAAAGATTGGAGAAGTTGCTGTGGACTGCCGTTCATGAGAGTGCGGGCTTTGGGATAAAGTAAATGATAGACTTGATGAAATTATGAAATAAGCATCGGTTTCATGTATGGAGTTTTGATGGGCAACACGAGGGGTTTTGGGAGTATAGATCTATATGTATGCCCTGGCAAGTACAGCCAGACATTGAAATCGTTTCTCTTTGGGAGTTTTATAGAGGATTGGTGGTTCTTTAACACCTCCAAAATGTAACTATATTTTATACATGATTCTAGTCTTACAAAAGCTCAACAGTTATTACCTGAAGGAGAAACGAAGTATCAGGACAAGAATTACCAATGTAGGCAGTGGCACTTTTTTTATATTCCCAACTAGTACGATACACTTGCCAGATATGCGGCATCAAGTAATACACATTTATTGTACATCATCAATATCTCTTTCATTCCAAGGCTTTTTACGACTCCTCTTCCTCGGCCATACCACCAGCCGCCCGAGCTCTCTTCAGCATAGCCTCCTCCCGCTTCTTCTCCTCCCGCAAGGTCTTTATACGGACTCGGTCGATCTCAGCCTGCTTGGTCATGGCGTCCAATTCCTGTAGCTCACGAATGTCGTCCTTTGTAGGTTTGATAGGAACAGCGCGGGTCTCGGCGAGAACGTACTCGAGAATGTGGGACGAGTGCTTCTCATGCATGTCGACGGTGACGATCTTTTCGTCGGCGTCAGGCGGCGTGGCCTGGGACAGGTTATTGCGTGATGAGGCGGGCTGAGAGCGGGTTGCTGGTGCGGGAGTCGAGGCATCGGGTTTGCGGAGGTAGATAGAGATTACGGGCTTCTTGTTGTTTCGGTTGTGACGGTTGACAATCATGGGGACTGAGGGGTTGTTGTACTTTAGTCGAGGGAGGTTCTCAAGCCAGAACTTTCTATTTGGTGTATTAGTTGATGTGTAGGCGAGTTGAATGTCTCAACTAACTTGGCTCCCATATGACCATTCTTGAAGCTCGTGGCAAAGTCCATATGTATTCTAGTCACCTCCGGAGGGAGAATTGCAGCACCGGGTCCGCATCTTAGGAAAATAAGCTGATTCAATCGTGAGCAATGGATCGTGAGTTACGGGAGAGATATCCTACCTTCTACACAAGTTGTTAGCCATTGCTCGCAATATCGAAGAATTGACTTACCCTGCGAAGCTTGTTGAAACGCTCACCAAGAGATCTCATCTTGAACTACACTGCGCAAACCTTTAATATGCAAAAGGCGTTACGCAGACGTTCCGTTCCGTAATCGCAATTCCTCGAAAAGTCGACGCCTCAGAAAATCATACCAAAGACGACCCCTGCCCAAAGCAAAAACACTGCGGGCCGAGCGTTGACCCGAAGTGGCTGGCGGGGTCCTGGTCGCATGCTAGGAAATTTTTGGGGATAATCTAATCTGTGTAAGTCCAACTTTTTTTAGTTGTGACAATTCGAATTATAGAGACAACGCGATGCATCGCGCATTGTCATCCCGATGGCTCAATCGGGCTCTCACTATCGGTGAAGCATCTGCTTCATCGAGTGTTCCTCTATTTTTATGTCCAGCCGTTGGAGCGTCAAGATTCTATAGAACACCAACCAGAGGGGCACCTTTACGAAATCCGATTTATACTCGACGATTTAATCATACCGAAGCGACAACAACCCAAGATGAGCATATCACAACAACCGAAACTTCTCCTATCACAACAGCCGAAACTTCTTCTATCACAACGACAGAAACTTCTTCGCTTTCGGGCCCTGGAGTTCCCAAGAGACGATTGCCGTTAAATTGTACGGGATGTGGCGCTTTTACGCAAACGAGCGATCCTGAATCACTTGGCTATTTCAACCCCGAAACCAAGAGAGTGAAGAAGTGGCTGAATCCTGAGGCTTTTGATCGTCAGCATAAAGCGAGTAAAGAAGATGTAGTTGTTGATGAAGTTCTCAAAACATTGGACCAAAGCCAACTAGAAGCTCTTGGTCTGGATCCCTCTCTCTTGATATCCGGGTCAGAGAGAGAGGGGACTGTTCCTCCTAGTAGGTCCCTTTGCTCTATCTATAGAAGCACATGGAAACTAACATGTTGACAGAATCACCTCCTCCAGACAAACAGCCTGTCTGCGACCGATGCTTTAACTTGCAGTATTACAACATCTCGGGCGACACGGCAAAAATACCCATATATCATCCCACGGTTGAGACTCTGCGCGAAACGATCGAGGAGTCGCCGCACAAGTACCACCATATATACCATGTTATCGACGCTGCCGATTTTCCCATGTCGCTTATCCCTCGACTCAATGTTCTGTTGGGCGACATCCCAATCAGGACGCGCAATCGAAGGTCACGGTCGGGCAAGTACCAAAAGGATCGCAAGACGGAATTGAGTTTCATCATAACTCGCGGCGATCTCCTTGGCCCTACGAAGCAGATTGTGGATTCCATGATGCCCTACCTACGTGAAGTGCTGCGGGACACCCTAGGACGGGTTGGAAACAGAGTTCGCCTGGGCAATGTTCACTGTGTTAGCGCAAAGCGTGGCTGGTGGTGTAAGGAGGTTAAGGAAGATATCTGGAGCCGTGGTGGTGCAGGATGGTTGGTTGGAAAGGTCAATGTGGGCAAAAGTCAACTGTTCGAAGCGATCTATCCCAAGGGTAGGGTGAAGTCCAGCGATGCTGCCGGGGGCCCATCGGTATCGACATATCCTCGGGACAGCATCAGCGCGGAATCAATATCAGTTGGACAAGTCGAAGAGCAATATATGGATGCTGGAGATTTGCTTCCGCCCCCTCAACCGGTTCAGAACTATCCCAACATGCCTATGGTGTCCTCGCTCCCCGGTACAACAGCGTCCCCGATTCGAATACCTTTTGGAAACGGAAAAGGCGAATTGATTGATCTTCCCGGTCTAGCACGCAGCGACTTGGATTTGTTCGTGAAGGAGGAGTTTCGCCAATCCATCATTATGAAGAAGCGCATTGCGCCTCAAGAACAGATTTCGATCAAGCCTGGCGGTTCCCTCATACTGGGAGGAGGTCTTATCCGCATCACACCAAAGAACTCCAACTTGGTGTTCCTGGCATGCAACTTCACACCTCTGGAGGAGCATGTCACTCAAACCGACAAGGCCATCGCTTTCCAGGAGCAGACAAGAGTGTCCATGGGTGTGCCGAGTATCATGCTTCCTGATATTGGAGATAAGATGAAGCATGCTGGAACTTTTGAGCTGTCTCATGATGTCACCAGGAAGAGAGCTGGTCCTCTGACACGGAAGAATGCGATTGGTTTAAGTGTTGACAGGTTGCCTTTCCGGGTACTGTCTACAGATATCCTTATCGAGGGCGTGGGCTATGTTGAGATTGTCGCTCAAGTCCGTGCTCGTGATATTGCTATCCAACGACCCAGAGTCGAAGAAAGGGTTAGGCCGAAACGGGTGGACACCTCTGATCCTTTTGCGGCTATGAAGGCTCAGAGAATAGATACATCAGCACCACCAGCCCCGGTGCGCAGGCAGCCTGAACCACGGATGGAGCCTGACTGGCCAGCGGTCGATGTGTTTAGCCCTGAGGGCCGATTTATCGACTCCCGTCGACCTATTCAAGGATGGTTACATAACAGGCATCTTACACCTGCAAAAAAGATGAGGGGTCGACCGCGAAAGAGCATGAAGGGCGCCAAGAAGAAGGAGAAGGCTGAAAGGAGAGCTGATGCAAGCTGAGCTAGGTATATATGGTTGTGTTGTGTTGTACGATTTAAGGCTGTATGATGATCATGTCAATTGTATATCACCAAAAAGTATAGATTGTATTAACTATTGTATAATATAGATGTGCTAGAGAATAATGACTCGATTCGAAGAAATGAAATTAAACTCAGACTATGTTTTGCCTGATACTCTCATGGATGGTTGAAGATGATCTAATTAACGGTTGATAGGCAATGGCGTGGGGCGAATACCTTATTTAGACTTAGACCCCTCCATCCTTGGCTTGGTCGCTAAAACCCGATGACAATTCATTCCTATACCATAAGTTTCTATCAAACAAGCGCGTGACAACAAACAAGATCGCAAACTTTTCTCCCAGAAATCATCTTCTTTTCTCCTCAAATAATCTTTTTGCGCAAAGAGGACGAATAATCGCTCGTGGTACGACAAGTTCAAAATCACATAAATACAACCATGTCGCAACGGCAACAACAGCGCAGCGCACCAGCGCCTTCACAAACACAAACCGAGACCCCGACGCAAACACCAGAGACGAGAGAACAAGCACCGCGGGTTTTGAGACTTCGGGGCGCGCATGCGTCTAATGGGCGATCTGTA
Source organism: Fusarium verrucosum (assembly GCA_013623715.1). Lineage (NCBI taxonomy): Eukaryota > Fungi > Ascomycota > Sordariomycetes > Hypocreales > Nectriaceae > Fusarium > Fusarium verrucosum. The sequence goes on along the minus strand of JABFFJ010000422.1, from coordinate 19,169 downwards.
CAGTGGGCAGAGGATGTAGTAGACAACGAAGGTCTTGGACGCAAGAGCTCAAAAGGTGAGTGACATGAAATTTGAAATCAGGCGGTGGCTTCAATACTAACGGATACTACTAGTGTGCTGTATCTACCATAAACCCAAGGCGGTCGATGAGTCTAGCGATGAATCGTCTTCTGATTCAGACTCGGATTCAGATTCGGGCTCGGATCGGGATGGCGCACAACCAGCGGGTGGTAAACGACAGGGCTGTGGACATGGACATAGTCATGGACGTGGACGAAGAAGTGGAAAGGGAAAAGAGAAGAGAGCGCCGAGTCCGAATGCGTACGAGAAGGTGCCTAAGCCAAAACCCAAGGATGGATCGTCGGAAACCAAGTCATAGAGAGACAAGGACGTTCGAGCATCGAAGGGTAAGGCAAAATGAGTGAGGATCATGATTATATGAATATAGATTTATGGGCGGATGCATGTCTAGACAGACTATTAATGAGATATGGGTATTCTCGTTCAAGCGAGCATTGGTACGGGGCATATAGCTAAGCTCATTGTCATTTTTGGAGGATTGTTACTATACAAGAGGGTATCTCATTTATATTTGGGGCGTTGATCTTTTAAAACCTCTATATTATCACTCAGCACCTTCGACATCGTTCTTCCCACTCTCAACCACGAAATATCTCCCAGCCGTTTTGCCCGCTGTCTGAAGAGCATCCCACTTCTCCGCCTCTGAATCAACCTTTTCTCTAACTCTCTTCGCCCTTTGATAATGTCCTATCCGGACCTCCTTGTCAAGTGCTTCTTGCAATTCTGCAAGCCCAATCGTCCCCTCCTGTCGAGCCTCTAGTGTCTCGTCACGAATCGCTCTCAGAGGCTCAACGCCAGTGGTTTCCACACGCTGTACGGCGCGGACAAATTGTAACTGGCTCTGGAGGGTGTTGATCATGGCGGCCTCGTCTTCGGGTGTAGTTGGTAGCGGTAGGGCCGAGAGTTTGAGGAGGTGGTGTAGTTGGGTGGGTGTGATCGTTTCTGCGGGTGCTGAGGATGGTGATGATGGGAGAAGACTTCGGACGGACCATGTGGGCTTTTCTAGTATTGAGGCGGCGGTTGATGAGTTTGTGGTTATGGATCGAGTTATCGTGGGTTTTGTAGAGTGTGTGGTGATGGTGCGCCGAAGGGCAAGACGGCAGGATGCGCAGATTGACATGGTATATAACTGTGACTGTTGGTTGAGATAGGTGTTTTCTTTATTCGTTTAAGTAGAAACGGTGGTTGGCGATATCAATTGGATCTTGTGAGGTATCTCGAGTTAAGATGATATAGAATGGATCTTCAATGTTGAATTCTCGGGTACCTGAGGTGTGACAGCAGCGGCTATGGCGGCCCACTAAAAAGACCCAGACTCCAGGGAACCCAACAGCCTAACTGACTGGAACTGAAATGTGGCTCAGGCGACCGTCGTCATAGCTCAGCCGCCGCATGAAACTCTCAGGTCGACATCCACTCTGTCTCGACTTACATACAACTCCAAGGCAGCTCCTGATAACTTCTAACGTGGCACTTTTTACATTTCTCTTTCTCCTCACAACTCTTACTTGATACCCCCTTGCAAAAAGATCACGATCATGGCTCAAGACCCTCGAGCTCTCCTCCAAAAGGTTCCCTTTTGCCCCTCCCCCGCCCTCTCATTGTCTTGGGTGTCGCCGTTCAATGCATGCTGACACATCGCAACTTTCAGGCTCAGAAGCAGCTTCAGGGCGCCAGCGGTGGCTTCAGCTTCTTTGGCGGACGAGAGGAGAAGTACCAAGAGGCCGCTGACCTCTTTACTCAAGCCGCCAATGCCTTCAAGATGCAGCAACAGAGTACGCATTTACCGCCCTGTCTCGACAACCGAAGCTGACAGTATTCCACTTATAGACGTCGAGGCCGGAAAGGCTTTTGAACAGGCCGCGCAAGTTCAGACCGAGAAGCTCAAGGAGCCCGATGATGCTGCCAATACCCTCGTCGATGCCTTCAAGGCCTACCGCAAAGAAGATCCCCAGGCTGCTGCACGATGCTTGAACGTCGCTGTCGACCGATACTGCGCTAAGGGCAACTTTCGTCGCGCAGCTTCTCACAAAGAGAACCTCGGAGAGCTGTATGAGGTGGATCTTGGTGATGCCAAGAGCGCTATCGAATGCTACGAACTCGCTGCCACCTGGTACGAGGGCGATAATGCGGCAGCGTAAGTTGGGTCTTTAGGTTTCGTTATATGCTTTTACTTACGAGATTTAACAGTCTTGCCAACAAGCTGTGGCTCAAGGTCGCAGACGTGGCGGCCATCGAGGGCGACTACTACAAGGCCATCGAGAAGTACGAGAGAGTGGCCGAGCAGTCCATCAACAACAACCTCATGAAGTACAGCGTCAAGGACTACCTGCTCAAGGCTGGTATTTGCCATCTGGCAAGCGGCGACTTGGTCGCTGCCCAGCGCGCCCTCGAGAAGTACCGCGACATGGACCCTTCGTTCGGTGCGCAGCGAGAGCATCAGCTCCTGACTGATCTGTGCGAGGCCATCGAGGCCAAGAGCCAGGAGCAGTTCACCGACAGACTGTACCAGTTCGACCAGATTAGCAAGTTGGATAAGTGGAAGACTACGATCTTGGTGCGGGTCAAGAATTCGATTGAGGAGGCGGATGATGAGTTTGCGTAGATGAGTTTCTGCGGGTTAAGAGAAATGGATGGTTACAGAAGAGATTAGGGCATATCACAATCAACACATATTCAAGCAAGGTCTTGGGGTTTTGTTGTTGACATTAGGATGAAAGAGATGAGACTACTCCGTTTCAGTATATAGCGAAGGGCAATGCATTGATGAACTATCGAGGAATTAGGAGTCACTATTCAACTTCTAACCCCAAACAGCTGGCCATCTTTTTCTTCGTCAAACCCGCGTTACTCTCAACCCGGCAAAAGCGACAGGTTGAGTCATCTTGTATGGACACGTGTAGAGATAATCCTCAAGGCAGCAAAGAACAAGTATCACTAATACTGCCATTTGTCAAACTTGGTGTCCCTTGTGGCGCATGTCTTGGGAACATTGTATGTGTGGTTGGGGTCCTTCTCCCAGATGAAAGAGCCATCCTTGTTAACATTGATATACTTATACTGGATAGTTTGTCCCGCCTGAAGGGAAATGGTGACTTTCCATACAGGGTTCGAGGGGGTGTAGTCTGGGGCGCTCAAGGCAATGGCTTTGGAAGTGTCCCAGTTCCCAAGAGCAGCAGTGTTGCCAACGATCTTGATGGTATCGCCATAGTTGGTGGTAACAAGTTCTTCGAAAGTTACGGCCACGGAAGTTGCAATAGGACAGCTGGTGGGTTGAGTACCGGTGGGAGTTGGAACACCGTCTTTGGGAGTCTGCGATGGTGGGAATGAAGTTGCAGTAGCCCTTGAATACGAGCCAGCAATGGTGTCTGTTCCGCATTTCTGAGGGACAACAGGTGCACTACCTGCCCAAGAAGGGGGAATAACACCAGCTCGACGATCAGCAGCTGAGAGGAACGCGGCGTATGACCAAGTCAAGTCTGTAGCTGAAAGGGGACGTCCATTATTCTTGTCAAACTGCTCTGATAGGTGGCCACCTGTGCCCGCGTACTTTTCAACGACAGCAACATATCCATCAGCATACTTAAAGACAGCGTTGATGATGGTCTTGAAGGCGGCAGAATCACTGGTGTAGGTGCCGGTAGAGATGTCAGAGACCAGGTCCTTGAAGAAGGAAAGAGATACATCCGAGATAGTGATGGATCCTTTCTGCTTCCAGACGTAGATAGCATCGTAGAGCTGCTCTGCCGCGGCGAGGGTAGCGAGATACCAGGGGTTACCGTTGTAGTAGACGTCTTCCACGTATCGCCCAACAGCAACAGCAGAACCCTGCGAGATACCCCTGTTGATGTACCATGAGCGGAACGAGTCGGTAACGGCTTTGTGATTGGCGAGGGCTTTGTCACTGCATGGCTGGAAAGTGGCAGCATCGCAGCTGAGAGCAGGGTCAAAGTTGTGGATTGAGGTGAGGATACTGTTGACGTCCTTGCCAGTACGGCCGTCGTAGACATTGACTAGAAGGAGGTGAGCAATTGACATAGTCAGAGTCTGGAAAGTAATGCTTACTGTTAGAGTCGACATATTTGCCCGAGGGGATCCAGTAAGTCTGTAGGAAGCAGAGGGTATGAGGAGCGATATTGGCATAGTTGTCTCCTGACTTGCCGAGCTTCTTGGCCAATGCAGCCCCTTCGATGAGAGCTAAAGAGTGTCAGTATATGGCATGAGGAGTAACAGAATTTGGTAAACAAACCTCGATATTGGGCAGCAGTCGTAAAGAATGAACTCCCCTTGACCTCTTCCCACAGGTCAAAGCCAGTTTGGTTCCTATGAAAATCAGCCATTGCTAGGAATAGTCAAGAGTCCTCTCACTTACCAGTATTGAGCTACATAGTTGAGGTCATTGCGAACAACAGGCCATAAAATGTCGTTGGCTGTGGAATTGTAACCGTTGTCGATCAGCCAGTTGGCGTAGGTGATGATAGCAGTGGCTCGAAGAGCTGGGCCATCTCGCTGAGGTCGACCTTCACAATTATCAGTTAACAGTTTCAGATGAGGAGCATAAAAGAATGAGACTCACCCCAACCGTCGGTGAAAGGGCTCATGTCGACGTGGAACTTGGCTTCACCCAGACCAGAGCCATCCGAAAGGTATCCAGAAGGGTTGGAAATAGCTTGGAGCTTGGCCTGAGAGGTAATGTACTCCTGAATCTTCCTCTGCAATCCAGCATCGTAGTAGTTGATAAACCTATCCACAACATACTTGAAGACAAGAGCAGCATCCCGAGTCCAGGTATAAAAGTCTAGTATATGTTAAAGGGTGTCTTTAGTTCATGCTATCAACTTACAATCAGGATCATAAGTGTCTGGAGAAGCAATGACAATGCCAGTGGCCACGTTCCTGGAGTTACATCCGTCGGAGCCGATGTTGCACAAGAGTTGCTCGATAGCAAGGGAGCTTTCAGACTTGATGAAAGAGTCAACAGATGATTGTCTCTCCTGTACAAGACCAGGTCGACCCAAGACGCTCTGGAGAGCGAATGAGCCGAGTAGAAAAGCAGTGGACATGAGGTACATAATAGGCTGTATCAGAGAAGCAGTAGAGTTGATGGAGAGTGATGAGACTGCATCATCAACGTCAACCAAATCCATCATGATGCTTTTATAGAGAGCCGGCATAGCTACTCTGAGAGGAGTTTCGTAAGAGAAGACCTAATCTTGTCAAGGGTATAGTTGCCAGATGCCCAATATGGAAGTGCGGAATCTGTAGAGTTCGTGAATATCGGATTGAGAGATAGTGCAGTGTGGTTCAAAGGGCCGAATAATGAATGAGGCCGAGTTGATTGCAATTAGTCTGATGCGATTTCCAGGTGGTGGTGTTGTTTGCAGTTGATATCACCTCGGCTTGTAGTGATATATTGAAGCCAAGCTCATGCTTTGGTTGACCTGCTCTAGCTTCAGTTCTATTTTCATGGGAAGATTTATCTGATGTTTGTTACGAGGACATGTCTCAGCCTGTGGTATTCACCACAGGTGCACCAGGTGACTCTGAGCTCTTGTGACATTTCTCCAAATCAACAATGATTTCGCTAACAACCAGGTTCTCCAACTCAGAGTGTGGGGTAAACACCTACAATATGCACGTAGGATATTATGATCCCTTGTAGTGATGACCGTTCATATCTTACTTAATAGGTAGCTTCACATGCTAGCCGAGCTTGGCCCTTCTTCGCTTCGTTCCGTCCCTTTTCCATATTCTGTCCTGATGGTCAAAACTTCAAAACTTCAGACTGCAGATGAACTATCCCCAAACCTCCCCAGATACAGGCATCGGCAATGGTTAATGGTAAGCTTTTGATGAAGCGCCGAGTGCAACGCAACCTTCGGATAGAGGTATATAGGTATATAGTATCCTCAGTTATCGACTGTTGTGACAAGATATCCTACCTTGATACAACATCGCTTACCTACCCTATGGTTGCAATATTGGTTTATGAGACCTGCGACAGGCCTCACATACCCTGACAACAGGACACTCCGCAGTCATGATATGCGATCTAGTCAAATCTTGGTGCCCAGCTCCGAAGACGGGCCGCAGATCTCACAACGAATGCTTGTTTCTTTGGCAGAGGGTGCGTATAATCCCCATATTCAGGATCAAAGCCGAAGCCATTTGGAAGAGGCTCTAGCTGGAAGACAAGCAAAATGCATGCATGGCCATCATAGACGACAGAAAAGTTCCATCGCCATTGTTGCTCGGCAACCTAGTGCAGGGTCCGCAAAAAGTTTTGCATCCCCCTCCAGAGGCGCATCGCGACATATGGAATTATACAGACATCACACATTGCAGAAAATTCTTCTAATCAAAGATATGTAGGTGGGCCATGGTTTTCCCCAACCTCACAGACCGACGGTCTCGGAAAAGGGGGGTGGAATATAGCGTCTCGTTTACAACAGCCCCGACACTCAAGCTGTCTTGCGACAACGAATGAAGCAGCTGAAGCAACAGTTACTCTTGGACCTGTCGATAGGAAAATTGACACCATAACAAGTTGATGGCTCCTTATAAGTTATCGAGCTGCAAAGCAATCGACCCTGACTCCGAAGAGCAGAGGATCGCTAGGCACAGATCCGTGTTTGCTTGAAGAGAGAAAAGAAAAATTTGGCTGCGGCTTGGAATTTAAATACAGAAAATTTTGGATCGGATGATTACATAAGCGGGATAACCCCGGTCTTATTTGCCCCGTCTGGTCCCGCCTGTCGCGTAGGTTGAAGTGATCCGTGCATTCATCAACCTCAGGCCTGGTTAAGTTACCTTATCATTCTGTCAACTGAGAAATAGCCTTCTTATTAATCTCCAGTCGCATCACATACATCAAAGTCGCCATCGCGACACGACCGCTAAGATGGACGCCGAAACCATTGAAGAGACGAATCGAATTCGTATCTCCCTGGGCATGAAGCCTTTGCCCGTCCCAGGAGCAGATAACAGTACTCAAAACGAATCTATGTACGCCGATGGCGAAGCACCCAGTACACTCGAGAGCCGTCAGGCCCAGGCCTACGATAATTACAACAAAGTGATGGAAGCGGAGAAGGCCAAGAAGAAGCGCGAAGAGAAAGCAGCTGCCGTAAGAAAAGCGCGAGAGCAAGCGCAACGCAGCGCAGTCCTGGAAGGCAAAGGCTTTGGAGAAGCTGAAGAAGGTGGTGACCTTAGCGCCAAGGACTGGCTCATGGGCCAAAAGAAACGACAGAAGAATATCGCAAAGGTCAGGAAGCTGGAAAAGGAGCTGGCCGAGGCCGAAGCTGCAGCTGCAGCTCAGTATACTTCCAAAGACCTTGCCGGTATCAAAGTCGGACATGACACAGCCGATTTCCTCGATGGTGACGATCAGATTCTTACCCTCAAGGATACAACTATCGACGAGAACGAGGAGGAGGGAGATGAATTGGAGAACTTGAACATGCGCGAGGCCGAGAAGCTTGCCGAGAGACTCGATAACAAGAAGAAGAAACCAGGCTACAACCCCCTCGACGGCGAGGAAGATGGCGAGCGTGGCATCTTGTCACACTACGATGAAGAGATCGAGGGAAAGAAGTCCAAGAAGTTCACACTCGATGCAAGCGGCGTCATCGCAGAGCTTTCAGATATTCTAGAAAAACCGGTCGACAAGACAAGGAACGGACAGAATGTGAGCTTGGATGATGTTATTGGTAGGTCGCATGCACTTGTTCAACAACATGAACTGATACTAACCGATCAACTTATAGGTGATGTCCCTATTTCTTCAGACTATCTGGACCCTTCACAAATCAAAATCAAGAAGCACAAAAAGAAGAAGGGCAAGAAGGGAACACGACAAAAACCCACAGACGACGACGATCTCTTCCCTATCGACACAGCACCTGCAGATGACTCCATGGACATCGACTCGAAAGATACTACCACTAAGAAGCGAAAGGCCGCGGATGATGTTTTTGTGGATGACGATGACCTCCAGGCAACACTAGCGATTCAACGAAAGAACGCCTTGAAGAAGCGGAAGAGGACTCGACCCGAAGACATCGCTAAGCTTCTCAAAGAGGAAGAGAACGATCCAGAATCAACAGAACAACAAGAGGGAGGTCTTGTTCTTGACGAAGTCTCAGAGTTTGTTGCCGGGTTAAGTAAGCCTGGTGATGACGAAGAACGCAAGCCCAGAAGACCAAAGACCGTATCCAAGTCACCAGAGCCCGATGAGGACCACCCCATGGACGACGATGCCCAGATTGTCGAAGAGGAGAAGCCCCAACAGTCAGACGACGAAGAATTAGATGAGACGGGTGCCGAGAAAGAAAAGGCTGTTGGCGCTGGCATGGGTGCGGCCTTAGCACTGCTAAGAGAGCGCGGTCTCGTCGAAGATACACGGGGCGACGAAGAGTACGGCAGCTTGCGAAACCGAGAAGACTTCCTCGCTCAGAGGCGCCTCTTGGAAAAAGAGCTGGATGAGCAAGCACGCGCACAACGTGAGCGTGACCGCAGGAGTGGCAAACTCGATAGAATGTCAGTACGTGAGCGTGAGGAATGGGCCCGTCAACAAAACACCTGGCGTGATCAACAGCAGTCTCGACGCATGGCCGAGCTGTTCTCAGCCGGATATCAGCCCAACGTCGAGCTCAAGTACACCGACGACCACGGCCGTTCACTCAACAGCAAGGAGGCTTTCAAGCATCTCAGTCACCAGTTCCACGGCAAGGGAAGCGGCAAGGGCAAGACAGAGAAGCGCCTCAAGAAGATCGAGGACGAGAAACGACGCGAAGCCCAGAGCATGTTTGACGCAAGCTCTGCAGGTATGAGCCTGGCAGCTCAGCAGCAGCTCAAGAAGCGACGGGAAGCTGGTGTACGACTTGCATAATTCACTTTGACTTACTTTTTTATCAACATGTTTTTGGAAGGCTACGGATAGTTACCGGCAATGGACAATTCAGATCAACAAAAGGTGCTTTTACCCTTTACTCACGTGTTTATTTGAGATGTTATTTCCTGCTGACACCATGTGAAGATTTAGATCCAAGGTATGTCTTATATTCAACTAACCCTACCTAGGTTCCTTTTAGATCGTCCCAGACGATTACTCATTTTTGAAATGCTCCATTCAGTTCTTTCATACTCCAGAAAAACACCAAAATTCAAACTCAGGCTTCAAGTGAAGTATCACCTCTCATCTTCATCCCCTAGCAACAGACATCTTTCCATTCTCGATGGCCATTTCGTTCCATGTCTTGTTCATATCCCTCATCGTCTCGTCAATCTCCGCTTCGATCGCCCTGGCCATTTGCAGAGCGAGGTCCGACCCCTGGCTTCTCTTCGCACCTGAACTGTTCTTTGCAGTCGAGGATGAGAACAAGGCTCTGGGAGTTGGGCTGTCGGGTTGGCCGTAGTTGTTGACAGAGTCAAAGGTGCTCTTGATTGGAGTCTGAGGAGACATGATTGCTTGTAAAATTGGGAACGCTTGGTGATTAGTAGATGAGTGATTGTGTGACTTACCTTGAAATTGTTTGAATCTTCTGCTGAACCTGTAAGCTGAAGATGTTTGGAACTTGTTGTTTGGATGATACTGCCATTGAAGCTGCGACATAATGGGCTTCTTATAGTAAAATCGCTTGTTGACAGAGTTTTGCGAACAATGTTGTGCTATTAAAAGCAATAGTGAATATGATGATTGTTCTCGTAAATGGCCTTTGTGCCTTATTTTCTTTGTTCTTGGCCAAAACAACAAGCTCAGACGTTGAACCCAGAGACTGTTCACCACCAAGCCTTTCAACACTACACATGTTCATTCACATCACCATATGTAACAATAGAAAGGCAGTCAATTTCGTTTATCCTAGGTGTTTCTATAGGGAACAGAACAAATCCGCGCCATAGCTGTCTCAAGTCATGTCCAACTCCCCCCAAAAAACAAAGAACCGCCAACTCCAAACATTTCTGTAAAAAAAAAAAAAAAAGACATTCTAGAATCGATCCTCTATAGGCTGACCTTTGCTCCGATGCCTTTACCCGTGTAATGAATCTTCTCAGTCCAGCTGCCCAGCCTGACGGTGACGTTTGCTATGGCATCTAGTTTGAGGGACCCGCCCAGCGCTTCCTTGAGCTTGCCGTAGCCCACACTGTCGAAAGACCAATCCACAGGTAGGCGTGGAGTCTGGGAACGCCCGGGTGTTGCTGGGAAGGGCTCGTCGTGTATAATCTGGCCAACTGGCTCAGTGTGGTTGTAAAGAGCCGTTGCGTTAATATGTTCTATGTATAAAGTGTTGTAAAGCAGAGGAGAAAGGAGTGTAAAAGTTGCTGTTGACGAAAAGAGATGAAATGTAGCATCCTTGATAAAGTGTGGTTTCTCTCCATCGTGTTCATCTTCGCCAGGGACAGTTATCCGTGGCGTAGGAAGAGTGATGTTGATCTTTGACAGAGCCTCGCCAATGATAGGGACATTTGGGACGCTCAGTTTATGAGTTCGTGCCGTCAAAGTTGTATTCTTACCAGATACGTAGTCTGATAAAAGTTTCCGACCAATCTTTTGGGCTCTTTTGCCGCCAAATCGTAGGGGGTCCCAGATTGCATGAACGGGAAGGTTGGTATTATTGCCGAGGTCAAATCTGACGTCTGTTGATATAGCCTCGCCGAGAAGTTCGCCGTCGTGGAGAATGTGTACGCTGAGATAGGGGATAACAGCAGCGTATGGTGTAGGGTTTGTAAGGTTGACGAGGGCTCTCATGCGAACGCCCGTCGCCGTCGTTTCCAAAACCTCGATCTCGCCGACCTGAGGGTTGAGTTTACCGAGAGCGTTTCCAGGGAATCCTACCTATAGGTCAGCATTGGCCTCTTGCCATGATCACGAGGCGTGTTATGAAAATACTTCAGTGTGTAGATGAATATTGTTCATCATGGGGGATGAAAGAGACTACCAGAGCGATGACGGACCGTTTACTGGAATCTTGCCCTCTGCGGGAACCTTCTTCACCGTCAGAGTGCCGAGGACAGTTTTGAGTTTTACGTCGACTTCGGCCTTGATGTCGAGTGTGATATCGCCGCCTCCAAATAATAGCTTTTGCATGACTTCGCTGAACACATCACCATCGGTGATTGTCAAAGGGACGTCGACCATTCGTGATGTGATGTTGAGTAAAGTTTCACCGCTCTCTTTATCATGAACCCTCGTGGAATTGGCGCTTTGCCAATGGCGCAGGTTCAGCTCGCCCATTTTGCGCTTCTTGTAGAACAGATCAGCGTTGGAGCGAAGCTGATCAACCCCAAGGTCCACGTTGAGCTCAGGCGGAACTGCTGCGAGCACTTGTACGGTACCAGAGACTCGGGGGGCGCCCTCGGGATCGTTGACGTCAGCGAAAGGGTCTGGCAGTTTGAAGTCGACATCGGTCAAGGAAAAGTTACGGATCAAATTATCGAATGATCGTCCTGGGAAATCGACTGGAACCGTGATACTCTCGAGAATATCCGAGATCCATTCTGGAGTGTCGGTATCATTGAGCTTCTTCCCTCTCACAAACACCTTGGCATCCTCGCCGTGCAGATATCGGTCCATGAAGTGGTCCAAAGGAGACGATTCAGAGTGAGGGCATGCTTTCGTTAGGGATTCTGGGATGTCGCGGATGATTCCTCTGGCGTCTGCTTGAACGTCGGCCTTGGGTTTAACATTGATAGGGTCCGTGATAGCATCTGCAACACTGATATAGGGCAGTGATGCGTCGCAGTTTGGTACCAATACCCCGAACCCAAGAGCCGGCACTTGGAAGGATACTGGATAGTCATTGTGTACTTTTAGAGACACGTCCGCCTCGATCACTTTGCGGCCGTGATGGTCTACCGGGCGATCGTGGAGATCCATGCGTTCTATGTTGTATTCAGGCATGGACGGGATATCATGGGCTGCGATCATGTCAGTCGAGTTCTAACAAATAGATATGCTTTTTTCATTAAAGAATTGTCTTCTTTCCTAGGAATAGGGAGGCAAAGGAGCGGTAGAGAGTTTGACCTTCAAAGACCATGGATTCCGCCACGTCATGAGCACCAAGCGGGACAATTCCTGATTTAAGATGAATCTTGGTCTTGCCCACCACCTTCAACTGCTTCAATTTTCCTTCCAACCAGTCATTCGCGATCTTGCGGATATGCTCGGCATCGCCAGGGTTGACCTCTGCCACAAAATCCAGCTCATTGGTGTGCCCGTTAACGATATCAACAGCCAGAGGAGGGATCACGGCAGTTCCGGCGAGAGCATCCGCATAGTCGGGTAGGTAGACCTTGACAGTCGTTTCTTGGGTCTCAAGTTTGCGCATGATGCCGGTAACGGCTTTCCCAATGCGGCGGGAGTTTTGGTTGTCGACTCGTGATCCATCGAGATAGACGTTTGCACGGATACGCGCTCGGATGCCGTCACTTGTGATGTTTTCGATAGACAAATTGGTGGGTTCCAGAACTGCGGCTTTCTCGGCGTACTCCTTGATAGCAGGAGGAACGAGGAAACCGAGAACAATGATAAGAATGACGATGATACCAAGAATTACCATGGCAATGATGGAAGGCCATCGCCAGGGCGACTTGGTACTGGTCTTGCTGCGTCTTGGCCAGAGACTCCAGCCGGCCGGCGGCGACTGAGGTTCGGTCAAGGCTTGTTCATGTTGGCGACGACCATCACGTTCATGCTGGCGATAACGGTCGATAAGAGGCGATGTCTCGGTAGGTTCCTCTTCCTCTTCCTCGCGCACTGGCGAGACGAGAGGCGATGTCTCGGTAGGCTCCTCTTCCTCGCGCTCTGGCGAGGCGAGACGCTCGTTCTCCTCTGCAGCCATTCTGCGTCGGATGAGTAGGGAAGGCTGTCTAATGGACATTCGGGGCCTTCATAAGGCGCATATGGTTTTAGGATAGGTCTCGGTTGTAAATCGGGATGCTGAGGTGAGAGGCTGCTGTAGATGACAGAGAGAGAAAGTCGATGTCAGAAGCAGACAGTAATCACTGAGTTTAGGTTGAGACATGCGATTCGTCATCGACGGTGTTGTCACATTAGCAGGGTTTATGATTGATGAGGTTGTAGCGGGGTGTGATGTGATTGGCTTGTGACTGTTTAATCCAGGAACAACGCATCAGGCCCAGCTCAGCGATTGATTAGAGGGGGCATGTGACCCTGGAATTTGATGCCCGTGGATCTGGGGGCCTGAGGAAGGGTCTTGGGGCCGACCCGACGTCATTTTTCAATTAAATTGATTCTGAGATATGTACATAGTACTCTAGGTATCTTACAATAACATACCTCGGTAGTATCTGTAGTATGTATGTTATACGACCAAGAGCGAACAAGTGCTGGGAATACAACAGCTGTAATTCAGCCGATTCACCCGGCGTCAAGGTTAATAATATACGGAGTACAGAGTCAGTCAACACTGTAATAAAAACATCTAGACTCCCAACTTAGCTTTTCCAATACTCCTGCATCCTTGTCACTTCTCGCTAGTGAGAGGGCTCAGTGGATCAACAGGATCATCACTATTGGAAATCCATCGGCCATTAATGGTCAAGCCAGCCGCATTGATAGCCCGAAGTTTAGGACAACAGTTATAATTTATGGAATTCCGAACATAAATGCCATTTATTCTCGATAATACATGTATTAATACCTACTAGTATATCCAATAACATAAACAAAACTGGTACTTACAGTGGTAGAGTCAGCGTCCCGAAACCGGCGCAACATTGTAAAAGTGGATCATCATAACTCTTTCCTCTTGAGGCCTACCTACCTGGACATGACCCTCCAATGGTGACTCTTTCTACCAAAGACTCATCACATCTTTAGCTGTTGACTTGAAACAAAACTTCACTCTTGTTCCATTAATCTATCAAACAACTCAACTGTAAGCTTCACAGCTCACCTATAACCATACAATCGCTCATTGGTTGATATAGCACACACAAACACAGCTCAAAATGAAGACCTCAGCCTTCCGACTCGCTCGAGGAGCCGCTTCATGCCTCCAAAAGCGAGCCTACTCACAGGCTACCACCCCGAGGCATCTCATGACAATTGCCGATCTCACTCCTACCGAGTTTGCCAATTTGGTCCGTGATGCTAACACTCGAAAACTTGCTGTCAAGGGTGGAGCACCTGCTAGCTATCTCAATGCTGGTCTTGCTGGTAAGGCTGTTGCTATGATGTTCAGCAAGCGCAGCACCCGTACTCGAGTTTCTACCGAAGCTGCGGTGACTATGCTCGGTGGTCACCCTATGTTCCTTGGAAAGGATGATATTCAGCTCGGTGTAAGTACTACACTTACAATATCAAAAACTACACTAATGAATTCAAGGTGAACGAATCACTCTATGACACTTCAAGAGTCATTTCTTCCATGACCTCCTGCATGGTCGCTCGAGTTGGACCTCACTCTGATGTTGCGACTCTGGCTAAGCACTCGAGTGTTCCCGTTATCAACGCTCTGTCTGATGATTTCCATCCTCTCCAGACCATCGCTGACTTCCTCACTCTTCATGAGACTTTCCCTTCGGCAAGCGCCAAGGGAGCTACCCTTGGCCTCAATGGTCTCAAGGTTGCTTGGGTCGGTGATGCCAACAACGTTCTCTTCGATCTGGCCATTGGTTGTGTCAAGATGGGTGTTGATATCTCGGTCGCCGCCCCCAAGGGATACGAGATCCCTGACGCTATGAGGCAACTCATCACTTCCGCTGGCGATGGTGTCTCCTCACCTGGCAAACTTCTTGAGACCAACGTTCCTGAAGAGGCTGTCAAGGATGCCAATGTTCTAGTGACAGACACATGGGTTTCTATGGGCCAGGAAGCTGACACCCAGAAGCGACTCAAGGACTTTGCTGGTTTCCAGATCACCAACGATCTTGCTAAGAGAGGAGGTGCCAAGGCGGACTGGAAGTTCATGCACTGCCTGCCTCGACACCCTGAGGAGGTTGCCGACGAGGTCTTCTACAGTCCCCGATCTCTAGTGTTCCCCGAGGCCGAGAACCGCCTCTGGGCTGCTGTCTGTAAGTTTTCACGCCAAACCCCACCAGAACTCAATGCTAATACCATCCAGCCGCCCTGGAGGGCTTTGTCGTGAACAAGGGTAGGATCTAGAAGTACTTAGGATAAAAGACGGATTCATATGGTATCATTTGATAGCTACACTGAACAGAAGGCGGAGCATTGGCGCACAGATAACAAAATAGTCATTGGAATTAAATCAATTAAACCAGTTCCTTTCCTTGAAAACGCCATTGGCCGAGCCACTAATTGAGGTATCTGATTTAACCGGGAGGGAGCTGGCTGGCATCGACGACCTCATCCGCCTCCATGACGAGAGACTCCTGGTCACCCTCAGACAGAGGAGATCGGGGCAGAGCCATCAAACCTGTGCGGGCAGACTCGAGAATGCCAAAGGGGGCAATGAGCTTGAGGAACGAGTCGATACGGGACGGCTTGGCGGAGCTAGAACGACAATTAGTATCGCATATGATATAATAAAGGGGGATGAGTAACATACACCTCGACGATACAGCTGTTAGTGCTGATGTCCAGAACCTTACCGCCGAACTGATGAGCAAAGTAGGTGATGGACTTGAGATGCTCGTGCTTGTGTCGGAGAGCTTGACTGATAACCAGCTTGCTAGGGTGGAAGTCCTTGACGGTATCGGAGAGATTGCGATCAGTGGTCTCGACATCAGTCTGGTCGGCAGCAATCTCGCGGTGGTGATGGAGAAGCTCCTCAAAGTACTCGGGACCAAGAATGTTGATCTTGGCGAGAAGAAGCTCACGCTGGACAAGGGCAGCGCCGGTGTAGTCGAGGACGGCCCAAACAGGGACCAAATCCTCAAGCTGTCGACGAGCCTGCTCAACAACACCGTCCTGTCCGGTGAGGACAATGGTCATGCGGGAGAGGTCATCAACCTCGGTGTTACAGACGACAAGAGAGTCAATGTTGAAGCCACGAGCAGCCAAGATACCGGAGACACGAGACAGGACACCGGGCTCGTTCTGGACAAGACAGTTGAGGATATGGCGCTTGGGAGGAGCAGTTGAAGGGACCGGGGTCTCGTAGAGAATGTTGGAGACGGCGGCCTGGGCGGACCAGGCAGGAGGGCTATCGCTCACGGGGAGAGGAGCAGAGCGACGGCGGAGAGCCTTGTAGGCAATGGCAGAGGTCGAGGACGAGCTATATCGCACGGCGGCGACGCCTCTCGCAGAGGCAGCCCAGCGGAGGGACGAGGCCAAGGGCCGTAGAGAAGCCATCTTGCAGGGACGGGAGAACAGTGGAGGGTTCTCTGGTCAGAACAAGAAGGGTCTCTGCACGGTAGAAATAGCAATTGATCCGGGCGGAGGATGAGGATGAAGGTGACTCAAAGTCAGGAAGATATAGTCGAGGGGAATGCCGAAAAAATCACTACGACCGATAGGCCGGTCACCGGAGGCTATGAGGAGACGGGGGATAGTGTTTGCGGGGGTACGGATCAGCTCGCGCAGGGGTCCGCTGTAAGCTTGGAGTCTAGGTTTATCGTGAGCTTTACATTTATAAGAGTGATTATTGGTTTAATTTTCATGGTGATGAGGTTTGATAAGTGTATACTTGATATGAGTTCCAGGTGGAGGATAAATATTTCATCGGTATCTTGTCATGAGTGTGTTACATACTGCAATGCACAAATATTAACCCCATCAATTCCCCAGATTCATTCCTCATGGAAATCGATGCAGGGCTAAGCCACACTAGCTAATTGTCCAATGAAGCAGCACCTCTTGTTAATCACTTACAGTTGGGATTAAAGAATCAAATCCCATATTTATTGTAGATATGTAATTATTTTTAATATTTTATTAGACGACCAATTGCTAAACTCAGCCATCCCATCCCCCTCATTATACCCAGCCAGTCCCCTCTATCCTTATCTGCCCCAACTTCTTCCCCACATCTTCGCAATGGCCGGTCTCGGGTAGCTCACACGCCACATGTGGCGCACGCAACGTGCTCTTTGAGGCTTT
The DNA here is from genome assembly GCA_013623715.1 of Fusarium verrucosum. NCBI lineage: Eukaryota > Fungi > Ascomycota > Sordariomycetes > Hypocreales > Nectriaceae > Fusarium > Fusarium verrucosum. The sequence goes on along the minus strand of JABFFJ010000422.1, from coordinate 2,059 downwards.
GCGAAGGGACAAACCAATATTAACTCCACTTCAACAGTCGCATTTCGTTTGCTGTTTTTTACACAGGCACGTATGGAGTCGCATTTCTAAACATCTATCTAGATCATCAGCACTACGCTCCTCCCAAACGATCAAATCTTCAAAGTGCAGTGTTTTCGACCCCAGCTCCAAATCTTCAACTCGATCTGCGCATATCGCCCAGCATGGACGAAACCGAACGCCGGACAGTGAAGCGTTCGCGCTTCGACCAAACTGAGCCCGAGCCAAGGAGGATCACGCGATTCGACCGCCGCTCTCGATCTCCGCCATCGCGTCGCTCTGAACCTGGTAGAGACCGCAGCCCCATCGCGAAAGATGCCACTCCAGAGACAAAAAAGTCTCCAGCCGATGCTGCTGCTGCTGCCGGTATGTATTCTTGTTACAGGCTTTGTCTTTTACTCCTCCGAATAGCTTCTAACATGACCGATAGCTGCCGCTGCGGCTCGAATCAACGCGCAGCTTCAGGCTCGAAAAGGAATTCAGCACGTCGATGTGCCTCCCATCAAGTCCGCCGACACCGAATCATCGCCGCCACGACCGACTTCGACTCCTCAAAGTGCAAACAAGACAGCTCCCGCGCTCGATGGAGAGATGTATGTCGCAGATGGTGACTACATCCAGGATATTGAAGTCAACGACCTGAGGAATCGTTACCTTCTTACCAAGGGGTCTACACAAAAAATGGTAAATACTCTTGACTTAAAGTCCACTGATCTTCCCAGAAGCGCTCTCTCGGATCACCTTTGCACATGAGTCGAGAATATCATGCTTACAAGCTTGATAGCTCGCTTCAACACCCACTTCGTTGCTCCTGCTGACTCCCGCTTGATTAGATTAAAGACGAAACCGGTGCTGGTACGCAATTCCTTGACAACTTCTTCGCAGGATATATTATTAACATAGCAAGATGTCACTACCCGAGGCAACTACTATCCTAATAAGAGCATGGCAACGGCCGCTGTAAGAACACCCTTGATCTTGGCTTGTTCTTATACTGATTGTGTATAGAATCCTCCACTGTACCTCCACATTACGAGCACCAGCAAGTCTGGCCTGGAGGCTGCAGTCGCCAAAATCAATGAACTTATTCAGCAGGAACTCCCTCAACTCGTTGATGAAAGGCGTTTCCGACGCCGAGACCAGGAGCACGTCGAGCGTGATGAGCTTGGTCGAGTAAGGCTCTTGAACTCAAATGTGTAGGACGAGAACGCTGACAATTTCCCTGTAGCGCAAATGGCCCGAGGAGAAGATCCCGATAAGCTTGGAACCAGTACATGGCTTTAATCTACGTGCTCAGGTGGTTGGGCATGGAGGCGCCTACGTAAAACACATCCAGCAAGAGACGACTTGCCGCGTGCAGATCAAGGGACGAGGATCTGGATATCTTGAAGCAGCTACTAACCAGGAGAGTGACGAAGACATGTTCCTCCATGTCACGTAAGTTGGTGTGTGTTGTTTGAGAAGATGGATATCTAACACGTGTGCAGTGGACCCGACCCTAACATGGTCGCAAAGGCAAAGGAGCTATGCGAGGATCTGATCGCCAACGTCAAAGAGCAGTACGAAGAGTTCAAGAGTCGTCCACCTCGCTACGGCGGTGACCGCTATGGAGGCGATCGTTACGGAGGCGACCGGTACAATGGTGGTAACCGCAACCATTCCCATGACGGTTCTCATGGAGGCTCGCATGGTGGATATGGCGGTTCTCATGGCGGCTATGGTGGCTATGGGGCGAACTCTGGTGGTGCCTCAAACAGCCCAGCAACTGCAGGCGTGAACAGTCCGACTGCTGCTGCTGATTATGCTGCCCAGTACGCTCAGTACTATGGTGGTGCAGACCCTTATGCAGCCTATGGCGGTTATGCTAAGTAAGTATCTCTTGACATTATGGGCTATCGTCTCTTGATACTAACCACCACAGCTATGTTGCTATGTATCAGCAATACTACGGGGTCCAGGCTCAGGCCCAGGCCACAGGCGCTCCTGGAGCTGCTCCCGGACAATCAGCATCACCTCCTCC
>JABFFJ010000421.1:0-45016 GCA_013623715.1 Fusarium verrucosum | reverse complement strand
GCTCCCAGCCCAGCCCAGCCCAGCCCAGGGCTACCTTACCTCCATATCCATCACGACTTGACCATTTTCCCCCACTGCTTGGGAGAACCTGGTAGCAATTAAAAAAAAAAAAAAAAAAAAGGGTTTCTTAAAACCATCCGATGGAGCCAGTCTCCAACGCAACCTCAACTACCCTGGAAACAAAAAAAATCAATAGAGCTGGCCAATCACAGAAAGGTCGTCCCGAGCCCCCATCGTCGAAGAAAAGGACCCCGAAAATGGTGGTTTTGGATACAACTCAACCTGGGACCAATTACAGTCCCACAATCCCAGGCTCTCTCACAAGGACCGTTTTGCCGGGTTAGAAGACCTTTTGGCCGGGCCGATCATGTTGTTCATTCTAGCGCCGCCGCCCGTCGTAGGGCTGTGTGACGACACGATTATTCCTCAGAGGCTGTTCAAGCCCTGCCACGGGGATCATTAGCTCAACTAGTAGGTTCAGTACGTAGAAATAGTCGCTAAGTGTCGACTATTCGTACCATTTCGGTCTAGGCCAACTCGTCAGTGTCTCCCAAGACAATGCTAGATCATCGTCTGCCAAACCTGCCTATCTTGAGTATCTATCTACCTGTCTCTGATGCACAAGTCGCCAGGCTACATCACCATCGTGCCAGATGCGCGCCTATCCCTACCGTGGTCGACTTAAAACCCAGGTTAACTCTCTTCCTGACAGCCTCCCCACCCAACCACATGGCTATGGGAAGATAAACCCCTGTGGATGACCACCGGAATATTACTTGCAGTTAGAGTTGCAGTCACCTTGTCTGGGTCAAAGCGATGGCTACGACGCTGGGATTATCGATCAAGCATGACAGGTAAGGATATCAGTGTCAGTCAACTGAGATATCGTCTAAATGGAGACCTTTGATGTTGTATTCAGGAGCTTATTGCCGGGACAGGTTTGAGATGGGACCCTCATATCCATAGCAGAGCCAACAGTAAGCTCGGTACGGTACGGTACCATGATGCATCATTCTCGGCAATGGAGAGGTAAGTAGGTAGGTACACATGCGAACAGCACATCTTGGCTTCACCGGCCACAGTCATTCCGGTCATGTTATCTTACCCGCAGACTCTGGAATACTCCCTTCTAAAACCGTATTTGTCAAAGGAGGTCGATCCTGAAATCAACATACAGCAACCCAAGTCCACTGCAGCGTACATACATACAGAAAATACCCTACAGCCAGAACAAAATAGAGGTGGGCAGGGGTCGGAGGCTTTACGATCAAGCTTCCGGCTGTTAAGATTAAGCGCGGCCGCACCCAGCCCAGAACTTAGGTACGTACAATCGCATCTCAGCGGCGGCCGACCCCTGCCTGCGATCTTTAAGTGGCGACGCGTCGTTATGTTTGACTCAAATTTGGAGAGGACAAGGGGGGGCGAAGCCTTCAACTTGATTATTTGGAAGATTGGACCTTTTTTGTTTTGGGGGCCCAGGATCGACGTCCATGGATTCCTTCGCCTACGTCGTTAACGACCCATTTTTGCTCAGATTGCAGAGTATCAGTATCCGTAGGTGTTGCAGTCTGTACCTATTCTCGAGGCTGGGTCTAGTCTACTTTGGGCCATTTTGCCTGTAATGTTGTCGTCTAACCCTGTTTTTTTGCCCATGAGCAGTGGACGATTCGTAGCGAGCGCAGGCCTTCGGATTGTGTACCCGTCGGGCAAATTAACCTGCTTTGCCAGAATCCTTCACCCATCCATCCTATAGTTGCGCCCTGAGGTTGCGTTGTATGCATACAGCATGGCAACGCATGGCAATGCATGGATTTCCAGACGCGCGATGTTTGATGACAATATCACATCCGCTTCAAGATTTGGGAAGCTGGCGCTTATCCGTCTACTCAACGTACGTAGGTGATCTTCCCATTCTCATGGCGCCCGTCCCGACGCCGGTCGAGCGGGTGACACAAAAGCATTGTCGATCAACCTTTTTTGGAGGACCCCCGCACGAGTACAGCACAGCACAGAGCATATCTGCAGCGAACTCATGTCCAATGACACGGCACAGCCGGGCTCGACTTAGACGGACACTTCTCTCCTATCAAGTTATTTCAAATACCAACTACACTAATTAAATCTCAACGTAGGTCTTTTACGATTTATCAAGAAGCGGTCTGGTTGAATGGACAAGCGCTATTCTAAGCACTCTCCTGGTCTTGATCCTCATGATGAAAGGGCTGCGTTGACGTGAGGTCTCTTTCCATTTGCTCTCAGGGTATCATCACATCCATCACGGATATAGATGGAAGCTATACACACAGACCATAAAGGGAAATGGCCGGCTCCGTGTTCTGGAGAGATCCGGCCCCGCGGCGAGTGCCATACCAATGCCATGGATGCAAGTAGTGCGTGGGTGGCTCGGCAGTACGGCGTATGTAAACACACAAACACAAAGCCAAAGCCGACCGGACGGATGAGCCCCTTTTACTATTACCCGTTTGGTGTGGTAGAGTTGAAATAGCAAATACATGTGCGTACTCCGTATCAAATCCACCGACTCAAATCCCAACAATGCTCGAGGGCGGGCTGGTTGCGGATCGCGGTCTTCTCCATGGGGCATCCGGACACCGGATATCGTTTATCCTTCTCGACTGAATATTCATCCTGAAATGAAGAAATATCCACGTAGTAGTCCGCGGAGTGGATTATCAAAAGGTACCAGACTCTTGCCAAGAGAAGAGTCGAGTTGATGGAGGGAGTGTAAAGACTCGAAGTCGACGAAACAAGCGCGAGCAAGAATACAATCTTGATAGAAGAGGCTTAGGCTGTCACAAAAGTGCGGCGTAGACTTATTCTGGGATCCCTGCCCATATGCTCGCGCTCGCCCTCCCGTGATTGGTTGCTCGCCAGCTGTCAAGCGCGATAAACTTTCGGGCTTGTCAAGTGAACCGTTGCACGAACAAGAGGGACGACAAGGGCCCTTGATTGGATCCTCAGCCGCACACTCCAATTTCTGGGGGGGCCCCGTCGGTCGCAACGTTTCAACTGCTTTTTGCTTTTTTGGTGTGGCCCAGAGGCGAAGCCTGAGTGGATGCGGGGACCGTGATAGCGTCGCCGCGGGCTATGTATGGCTCGAGCTTTTTGAGGCAGGCCAAGCAGGCACACGCAATAACGGCCCTGTCTCCTATGTATCCCTTTGAGGGCAGTCGTCAAAGAAATGGCAGGTAATTAGGAGTTGTAATTAATTCCCGAGATGGCGTGTTTCACTCTTCCCCGACCGACCGTTGAAGGAAACTCGCCTGTAAAAGATGCCCCGAGTTTTAGCGTTCCATGTGCTGTGCCGCATCTAACTTGGGAGTTTCAACAACAACAAGCCAAGAGGATGGAAAAGAAAGCCGCGACTGGTTCAAGTGAATTTGCCACCTCCTCTTTTTTGTGATTCTCTTGTCCTGATGAGTGATTCCGTTTGGTCTCCAGATGATATCCCCTCAATGGATGGCCTCGCACTTTACTGGATGGGAGGGACTGCCTCTCCGGCCAGCAACCCAACTTACACATACATGCCTCAGATAGCTTAGCTTAGCTCAACTTAGTTTAGCTGTCAAAAGATCTAATGTAATCTCTGTAAATATCTCCTTTGCCTCATTTCTGGGCAGGTGTTACTACACGCCCTACCACAACAACTACAACTCATGATATTAACATTGTAGCAGTTTTCCCCCTCATGCCCCCTGCCTGAGCACTTTAAAAAAAATCCTTCACGGCCGGCAGAGGACGGACAACGTCGTTTGTCTAGACTTCTGACACGTCCCCATATCCCGATTCGCCTATCATTTACCGTCCAAAACGCTATCGACCAATCGCAAATCACTCCCCACGGTGGGAAATAAATCAGTCGATTTGCTGATCCACGGCACTGACCACGGCTGGGCACTTGCGTGTTGTTGTAGGATTCCTGTGTGTGAGTGTGTGTGTGTCCGTGTTTTATTCCCCGCCTTGTCTGTCCTACGGACTTGACTCCAAGGATTTGATTGTGCACTAGCCGTTAAGAGCACGACACACGACATAATAGAGTTAAGAATAGGTAGGGATTCTCAGATAAACGATGCGTGGTCAACTTTTGCTCCATAAAACATATCTTCAGATGGACGGAATAGGAAATCAGTAATTGATCCTCTGCCCCCAAGACGGCGTCTATTACAACACCAACAACAACAATTCGGTATGTATGTGTGCGGGCTCTCACTCTTACATACAGCACCCAATTTACCGGAATCCTTGTGTAGGTAGGTACTCAGCCTTAAACCTCACAGTCGGGACCACCTGAGCTTCCTGTATGTCTTGTCCTGTCCCTGGCTCTGTGCCTCATGCAATGCGCTGCGCTGCACTGCGCTGCACACTTTCTTCACATTAGGATCAGCGTGGCATATCATCCAATCCATCGCAATTTGATCCCTCAAACAACCCCCGTTGACCGTCCGTTGTGAGGTTCCCTGCAACACAATAACGAAAGTCCTTGATCTTGGTGACCCGACAAATAGTATCTGATATCTCAACCATCCATCGATCATGGCTGAAACTGCCGCTAGGCGCACGCGCAGAGAGATGCATGTGCGTGCTAGTTAGCAGCACATAGGGTCCCCCTCTTGACGGGACTTTGGTCCCAACTTGTGTGTCCCAATTTGGGCATATTCGTCGAAATGCATGGACCGAACCTCTGGGCCCATCTGGCTTCGCCTTGCGATTTTAAAGAAAAAGCACATCCTGCCCAATGATGCCGCAAGATTGCCAGGCTGCTATGCTTCCTCCCCCTGAGGCCGCATGGGTTTAGTTTAGTTGTGGTTGAGACAAGTCGTTGCATGTGCTATAGGTATGTACGTGGCACCGCCCGTTAACCTCTATCCATCACCCGCCTTTTTGCCCAGTAACCACCCTCTCTATGTTGATCAACATCACGGGTTTATTGGATAGGGTTGCATTCAACTGAAGACCAGGTACATTGAGTAGGTATGTATTTGAGATAACCCCTTGCCTTGCCTGGACCTTTGACAGCGGCTCTCGACCAATCTCTTGCGAGACCGACATTTGGTCAGTTATTAATTTGATGGGCAATTAATAGAGCACGGGCGTGAGAGGAGCACCCTGTCCTGGGCCTGGCTGGTGTCACGGTTCCGTCACGTCGATTGTAGGAGCTGCCCAGCCCTACGAGGTGACGGGTTGGGCGCTTGAATCACTCTTCTCCAACCGGAAGAGAGGGCAGAACCATGCTTCCTCTCCACTCTGTCATCCCGAAGCCTTTTTTTTCTTGCAACGGTTCCAAGTACCGGTAGCCGTAGGTATGTGCACCCCTTTTTTGATTTGACATAATCATGTCCGACCTGTAGACGAGTTCCGCCGCCGCCGGCTTTTGGGTATACAAAGGATCCTTGGGGGCCAGAGGCGGCCGCTGCGCCCTGAGCCAGATCACTGGGACTACGTGGGCAAAACTCTATTGCTGCTGCCCGGGGCCCTGCTGTAAGCTAGCTTGCAACATTAACAAGGGGACAAGTTACGGTAGCTGTCGATCATATTCAAAGCAAAAGGATTGCGTGCGGACTTTGCGGATATTGTCACTAGGAAGCCGCAAAATCCGATCTTGATCAATTGTTGCATAGCACTGAAAATAGACTTTATCCAACTGATGTCAATCCGAAAATATAGTTGCTGCAATCACATCAGATGCAACACATTAAGTTGACCGAAATAATCGGGGACCAAAAAAACATCACGGGCGCATACAGACCTGCGCGTCAACCCAACTACCTAGTTAACTAAGGCACGCCTTTTCGGCGAAGCCGTTGACCGGCGACCCATGCATGTCTAACACAACCAGCAGCAGCAAAGCAAAAACAGTTTTGGTGGTGTTTACTGTATGAACAACTGATCCGCGCGTGAAGCGACAGGAATTGTGACCCAAGGATGGACCATCGAAGGAATTGAAGCCTGGGCTTTGCCAATTGGTTAATAGTAAATTACTAAAGCAATGCCGGTCCGTCTCTGTATTTGTCATTCATTCATTCTCCCATTCGGCTACCTATATTCAACAGAGCGATTTACGAGGATCTTTCTTACATGCACCTGTGTACCTGTAAATAGCTACCTTGCCTTGCCTTGCCTTGCCTTAGCTATCTTGCCCGATATGTCGTCTGACAGGAACATCTCCAACGCTGCCCTGCACCACTTGGTCGGTACGGTACCATCATGTCGTCTCCCGTTGACGAGGGTGGGTTTAAGGTTCTCACTCTCCCCAAGCCACTGGACGGCATTGAAAAGATAGGGTTCCATTTCTCACTCTCACTCTCACAGCTCACGGCTTCGGGGCCATGGTGGGTGTGTGTTGTCCTGACACCAATACATACTGGGAATAGACCGGAACGGAGACTTAATGCTGGGCTCCTTAGTTAGTGGACTGTAGGTAACATTAGCAGCACTGCCTTGACCAGAATGGAGCGGACACTTTTTTTCCGACATGAAAGCGCACGTCAATCAAAGTCTCCGAAATCTCCATCTCATCTCCATCTCGAGATAGACTTTAGCTACAGTGAAGCGATCCGGAGACAACTCCTAGGAGCATAGTACATACATAGGTAAGCATCATCTCATGAAACTCACTCCCCAAAGATGTTCGGCTTGATCGGGCCGTAAGCCACTACGCGATCCCACGGCTGCATGCTTGTGGAGTAAAGATGCGATTGATGTCCCTGCATCTCGGTTCCGTTATGCTTGCTTTGCTCTGTGCTGCTGGCTGCTGCTCTCCTTTTCTCCATGTGAAGCAAGACATTGATACTCGAGTAGCAGATTTGTCACGATTTCTAAACCACAAGGGCTCGTTTAGACGAGGTGAAGGCGGACTCGTAACTGAGTCACGACAGGTAGCCCTGGTCGATTGGAATTAGTCAAGACAAGAGCGAATGATAGGTCCGAGCTTGGGATTCATCCATTCATTCCCGCTTCGTTTCCTGAAGCTCCGGGGAGCTCTGGCGTATGTACAGGACATTGCTGTATCTGGTAGCTTGAAACCCAAGCTGCGATAGGCACGCCTGTTTCTCTGCTAGGCAATGATGGGCAGCACCAGCACGAGCACGCCGCCCGCAATCAAATAACTGCCAGAAAGATGAAGGGGACGGGAGGGGCAGTCGCGAGGGCTGTGGGGTGTGATGAGAGTTGTAGGTGTGTGTGCTTGTGTGGTCGCTAGCAAGGGGAAACGCTTTTGGGGTCCAAAACGATAAATGGGCAAATAGTTTGCCGAATCAACAAGGTCAGGGGGCGTACTGTTGTATGTGCGCCAACGCAGCGGGTTGATGCGACACACACACACACGCAATTAATCTGGGCTAAATTCAAGGATACCTGGGTCGGGCGCCTTGAAACGTCGAGTATCCGGATGTCGTAGATTGTCGGTAAATTCCAAAGTCCGAAATAATGTGCGCTTAGCTGGGCCTGCTTAAATCCGCTCTACCAAATAGGCCGAAAGAAATACTCGAAATGGATATTCCATTCGAGGAAGCATCGCCATTTCGCAGTTGCAGATCAGCAGAGCTCACAAAAAAGGTGAGCCGTGTTACCGAGTGACGGTTCAAGGTGATGACTGGGATGCAAGACACAGCGGGTAGCTCAGAACGATAAAAGAAAAAAGGGCTGATCCATTGCATCGGAGCTGGAATGAGTGCGTGCCCGAGGAAGCACAGGTACAGATGATACCTAGCTAAGGTGCTCACCGGCAGCACAAGGCTGGGCTGTCTGCCTAGAGGTAGCAAGACAGTTAGCCTACATAGCTGGTGCTCTGTGTCTCGGTCCGCCATTTCCAAATCAGTGCATCTCCTCCGAGGCTGAGAATGCAGAGAGATGCAGTTCAGCCCCAAGCATACATAGTGCATACATATTCGCTGGCAGCGAGGTTGTCTTGTTGTGTTGTGGATGCGAAAAATGCGGAGATGGGCGAAGGTGAACGGTCCGCCATTTGGGCTGTGATGATGGTGAGATTGAGCTCTCCTCGTAGGGCTGCAGGATAGCAGGCGAGCAAAAATGAAGGGATCTTCATCAGCGGTGAAGCTATCAGAGCTAAGGCATCGGCGAGGCCGTGACACCAAGCGAAGCTGTCCAGTCCAAGCATCTCGGATTGCATCTTGGGGATGCCCGTGGTTGCATGTGAGTGACACATTCGGAGTAGGTTAGGTACTGTAGGTAGCCGCATCTTCAGTACCTAGCCCTTGGCGAGACGTCAGTTGTCTCATGATGACGAAAATCGTTGCTTTTTTGCCAATGTTTTGTTTTTGAACATTATGATTTGAATATTGACAATTGAAGCGCGAGTGCCGAGAAATGTCGAGACTAATAAAAAGTACTGTACAGAAGTTGTTCTGTGCTTTGACTTGGTGAGCTTCTGTGGAGATTCTACAGTGCTGAGCACGATACAGTACAGGGGGTGTGGCTTGTGATAGCTTCCATTGCAGGACTGACTGAGTGGGGGTGACCTCGGGCGGTAGGGCTGAAGGGGCGGGAGCAAGATGAGAGGTGGATCTTTTGTTTAATTGGCCAGACCAAGACGTCCATCTGCAACATGCTGTCTTCCGGTGGAAGTTGGCCCATGCTCCTTGTCAAGGTCTCTGGGTACAGTAACCTGCTGTGCCGTCGCGAACAAAGAATGATGAGCAATGCAATCTTGCACGCGTACCCGTGGCCTGGCCTGGCATGGCCTGGACAGTTCATCATGTTATCGACGATTCGCTGGGATTAGGCCCGGGTTTAATTTGGGAAATACGGGAGTGCATTGCAGTGCGTGCAGTGATCAACATCCAGCGCAGAGTGCTACGTAAAAGGCGATATGTCGTTACTGTTAGTTGTTGTTGCTGCTGTTGAAGTAGCAGCAATGCAAAATGCAGTACGACTTTGGTGGCTAAACATGTACAATTCAGGTCATGTTTGTTGTTGTTGCTGCTGCTGCTGCTGCTGTTGACCGAAATGCGATTGGCGTTATACGATTAACGGCCTTCTTGTCTGGGGTTGCGCCCCGGTAGGCAGCAGTATTCTGTACTGGTCTAATGATGCCATTCCCAACCAAACCAAACCCAAACCCAAACCCAATCGCCTCAACCAGGCATGGGCCGCTAGAGCAAGAAGGGCAAGAGATTGGACAGGGACGGGGACGGGAAACGGAAACTCTGATTTTCCATCCAAAAGTTAATCTCTTTGTTTGATTGATTGTTTGCTTGTCTGTTGCCCGCTTATACAGGGCAGGCATTGAACGGAGACGGAGGCGGGAGATTGGAGAGAGCCGCTCCGCCACGTTTTCCCGGCCGAGCCCCTCTCCGAGTACTAACGTACAAACTAGGAGCGCTGCATGCCACCCTCATTAGGAAAGTGGTGCATGCCCGCTCTCCACCTCGAGCTTGAGGCTGGTGCAAAGAGACAGACAAGCTCCCCCTGCGCCTCTGGCCTTGGAACACTGGAACTAAAGATAGAGAGGAGGTACGTACCTTCCAAGACCACCCCCGCCCCTGCTTCGATCATCCCCGCCCTGTGATCCAAGTGGGGAAGCGAGCAGGGGTACCAATGTCCGCCAGTTTAACGTGAAGGAGAGCGTTTTGTAGTGGTGAAAAGGCGGAGGACCAGGGGGTGTTACATTTTGACCCAAGACGGCCAAGACAGGACAAGACATCCATCCAGATTGAGAATGCTATTCTCTTGCGATACAGCCTACCAGTACTGTACTTACAACAGATATTCATTGCGGAACAATCACCGCAGACGCAGACGCAGAAGCAGCCGCTTTGGAATCTCGCCGAGTGGTAGCCGACAGGTTGGGAATTAATTGAGGCTGTAACTAGCGGATAATCGAAGAAAGAATGAGTGAAGCCTGAAGTTCCATCTCAAGACACCCCTCTATCATGGATACAACATACAGACTCATGGATATCCTCTAACCTGGGGAACAACAACAATTACTACAATGTCTCATCTGCCAATAGTCTCATTAGATCTCCCCAGTTTCAGCCTCAAGCATTCGAATCCCCCTGAAGCTTCGCATCTTGATACCCTTTTTGACTAGCAATTTAACGTTGTATGAGTTGTCTGCTACCAGCAGCCTGGTATCGCAACACTTTTGAATTCAAAAGAACCTTCTTCCATTCATGCCCCGTCCGTATTCAATTCTCGCATTCGCACTCGATTCTGCCTCGTCTGTACATACATACAGCTAATTGCACGATGCTCCATTCTGTGGTATCCTTCGGCTTTGACCGATGAGGCATACTCAGACTCACTCACTCGCCATCACCATGATTCATATTTCCTTCTTCAGATACGATACATACACCTCGCCCGAATCCGAAGGTTTAGTATGTACATATGCGTGTATGTATCGTATCTTGCGCCTCCACACCTTGTGTTGCCTCTAGATTGACTTTGCCATGACCCCAGCGGAATTCCGCGTTTTTTTCTATCTTTATCCCGTGGTATATGTCGATCATTCCGCTTCCCCAGAAATGGCGATACGGTATGTACGATGGGTAGGTATGTATGAATGTATGTCTCTAGGACACAATGACGGGTGGGCGTGGACCCGTCTAAGCTGAATGTAAACAAGGCTGGATGTTCACTGAGAACTATGTAGCCCCCAGAAGTGCCGGGCCAGCCTCTGCAATGCCGTTGCATCACATGTCTTGGATGGAGCTTGCTCCTGGGAGCTGGATTACCAATCTGGACCTTGGAATACCTTCTTTCGAACGGTTAACTTTGGGGGAGGGGATCGGGGAGCTCTGTTGGACGCCACGGCACCCCAAGGTTTCAAAGCGTTTGGAGCGGCAAGCCGCGTGGTTGACTCACCGATGCCCATCTATTTGGAATTGATCACCACAACTTCTTTCTCGATACGACAGTTCATCATGGTCCTTAAGGCTCTACGACCAATATACGCCCTTTGACGAATCGAAACTCGCTCGCTCCACAACCGGACCCCAAGCCTCGTTCTCCTTGTGATATTGGTTCCCCCGCCTCCGGCACAGAGACGGATCTTAGCGGTGCCGCCAGCCGAAGCCACGATATTATCGTCCGGTATTGTACTGTAGGTAGGTAGGGACAATTACTAATTGCCCATCGTCTGATAGTTTGGGCCAGCTAATCTGTCTTGAGATCAATAGGCGACAATGACGTTGACTTTGGACTCAAAACTCAGGACGAGCCTCTTCGAGAAGCCCGCAAGTGAGCCGCATCATTGACCAGGTACTACTGTATCCATTGGGGTTTCACTGTTTCAGAGGCTAGGCAGCGGAACAAACGTCCTAGACAGATTCCGCTGTAGGTACTGTATCAGGGAACCATAGTGATGAACTGCTCATTTTGGGTGAAACCAACCGCTGTGAGACATGCTTGCGGCAAAAAGCCAAGTACAGATCAAGGCTGGTCGACATCAGCGGCTTGAATCCTTTAGACGTGCAGAATGTTGTCCATCTTGTCATGCCACTTTTTTGCTGTTATTCCTTGAAAATAACAAGTTTATTTGCCGTTGAAGACATCGTCAAGGGAGGGTAAAATGGTTGAATGGAGTTTAGATATGGATGCTGGAGTTAAGAACCCTGCGGCATGAAAAGACGTCACGGATCTAAGCGTGAGATCCTCTGAGCGTATCGGGGATTTTTTCAAAACCTGGCAATCAAGAGCCGTTTCCCTGCTTTCTGGATATCACTTGGCCGAAAAGATGATTCTCTTTTGTGCTCTGCATGGCCCCCAATGACACGATGTAAGTAGGTGTTGAGAGTCTGAGCGGATAAATGGTCATGAAAGGGCTGGAAGAGGGTTGTGGTGTTTCTGTTGTCAACTCGCGTTATCCTCCCCTCGCAAATGCATTGGCTACCGGCTCCAAGGGTGCACTACATGGAGTACTGTACAGTATCATCAAGCGTCAGCTCGAGGGTGGGGAGGAGAGAAACTTGGCTTTGAGTTGGGCGCTCTGCAGCCCAAACAAGTCAGAACCCAATTTCTGCTGGCTGCCCGTACCTTGTGATGGTGACGTAGGTGCTCCTGGGGGGTTGATTATGTTAGCTCTTTTTGGATGCAACATTGTGTATAGGGATTGTGATTGAGGCAGTTTATGACGATGCATGTGTCGTCGAGTGTAAGCTATCAACAAACTCCCCGGCTTCATTGTTTCCCGAGTCTTTTCTTTAGGGAGTGTGAAGCTATCACTTTAGTCTATGCAGGCGTCTCGATATCTCTTGGGGTAAGCTCACGACGATCAGATAGGACCCTTAACTTCCCATGCTTACATACTTACAACTCCAACTCAACTCCACCATGAGGAGGATCGGAGGATCACCAGCAGGGTTACGGCCGGCTGCAACGGCGGAGCAAGGCAAGCTCTTTACACGAGATACCATAAGCAAGCATTTGCTTGTTTGTTTGTTTGAACTATAATCTCCACTGGCCAACATCTCATTTCATCTATCTGAAACTATTCCACCCGTGCGAGCCTATCTACCCTGGACAATTTGGTTCAGAAACAACGGGCCGGTCCCTCGATTTTAACTAACTAACTACGGATACATTCTGCGCCATGCTAATAGAATTTGCAAGGCGTAGTCGACGGTTCCGCCGTTACCGCGCGGTACCGCAGTCCCACTCATAGTGTTTTCTTGTCGATGCTTTTGTTAGTGGTTTCATGCTGAGCTGGCTAGAGCCAACATGTTCAATGCAACTAAGCCACAATATGTTATTGCTTCATTTCCAGCTGAAAAAAAAAATTATCGTGAAGATTTCTGTTGCAGAATTTTCAGTCCATGCGTGTTGTGTTAGTCAAGTTACTGGTGTGGAGATGTACAAGTCGAGCTTCCATGTCGAGATGATTCAAAAGTGTAGGGTAACTAAGCTGTACTGTGATCGTATTACAAAGCATGAGGATGAGTAACCGGTGCCGGCTCAGTAATCAACCCGAACAACATCAACATCCAATTGACATTGCACCGTGTGAGAGAGTGTGGAATCCAAAGCACCAAGAAATAATTATTGATTTGTGAACCAAGAGCGCGCCATTGGGGGACTGATTACACTGCAAAGATGGCATCTCTGCGCCGTACAGCCATGAGATGTTTAACCATAAAGCCTCAACATATGCCTCTTTCATATATGTCTCATAAACCACCATCATATCAAAGTTTCAGTATTACAAGAACATCATATCCCACTACAGTAGAACGCAACTACTCAATGGCTCGACCATCCGGCCTCATCGCCTCAAAAGGCATCGAGCTCCTCAGCTGGGGCACCCCCAATGGCATCAAAGCCCAGATTCTTCTCGAAGAGCTCCGCGATGCATATGGAATGGACTACACCATTCAAGGCATCGACACTGATCTTAAAGTCCAAAAGGAGCCTTGGTTCACTGCTATCAACCCCAATGGTCGTATCCCTGTTCTCGTCGACCACGACAACAATGATCTAGCTGTCTTTGAAGGTAATGCTATGTTGAGCTACCTGACAAGAAAATACGATCCAGAGTACAAGTTTTCTTTCAAGGCTGATGATGATGACTATACTCGTGCTGAGTCGTGGATTGGATGGCAGCATGGTGGAATTGGACCTATGTAAGTCACAAGCACCAACATCAAGGAGTATGTATACTTACACGCACCCAGGCAAGGCCAGATCCTACACTTTAACGACGTTAACCCAAGGGTACCGTACGCTATGCAGCGTTACGTCGGCGAGGTAGAGCGTCTCTACGGAGTCCTTGACAAGCGCCTCTCAGACCGAGACTACGTCGTTGGTCCAGGGAGAGGCCGTTATTCCATAGCAGATATTGCTCTCATCGGCTGGGCAGACCGTCTGCCGCGCACTAATATCTCATGGGACCAGTTTCCAAATGTGAAGACCTGGTTTGCTCGTATGTTGGAGAGGCCTGCTGTAAGACGAGGCATGTTGCTACCGAGCGGCAAGGATAAGCCAACTGGACTGGATCCCGTTGATGAAGAGACTAGAAAGAGGCGTGCGGAGCTCAAGAAGTTCGTTGATGAAGCTAAGGAGAAGTTTGGATACAAGTATTCGTCGCCATAATTTGGGCATGTTTCAAGATGATAGAGATAGAGAACAAGGGGAGCCTTGGGAGATGAACGGTGGCATTTCAGGATGAAGCGTTTATATACTAGCTGTCATAAAAACAATATTAAATTTTAAACACGGACTTGGAATACATGACAACGTAGTCAGAACTGGTTTATTCATTATTCGACCTGGGTGCGCATTCCATGATATATGGACAAGCCTGAATAGACAACATCGAAAGAGAGTCCAGTAGAATCAAAGAGCAGACTACTAATCTCATAAACATGTTTTACAGCTAACCTTCAGTCTTCCTTTGCATGTAACTCTTTTCAGTATGCTTGTTTCGTACCACAGCTCATACTGACAGATAGATATAAAGGTCACCCTGGCCATAAGATATAGTGCTTGGAGCATGTAAGGGTCATAAACACAGCATCGGTTGGAATTACCTCATACTAGAAACGCTCCTTGCACCCTAAATGATTAATTTGCCAATTTTGAAACCGATGATCTTTTGCTGACCCGTCCCTTCAAGGATCCGACGCCAAGACCGAACTGCCAACGTGAGAATCTGGCTCGAGGTTCTGGTGAATCATTGATGGACAGTGTCGCACCAGGCAGTATAGTGATTGTTACGCAAAAGTTAGAGCTGAAAAATAGTAGCAATCAACAGCAGCTCATTCGTTCCTCGACTAGAATTGCTGTACTCTTCTGCACCATATCAAAAGAGATGACGACGAAAAGAAGAATTACATAATGAAACAGCAACTACCACATTTGCAGATGAGTTATGTAGCTAGAATTTGGTCCTCTCTTCATATTAGAAACCCTCAATTCCCAAGCCACATGGTTCTCTGTTAGACTATTTGACCCGATAGATTAGAAGTGGCCGACAGACAAAGCTGAATGATGGGGGATACAACGAGAGAACCAACAGACAAATAAGAAGAAACTCGAACCGTAAGATTGAGGACGAATGCTTTGAGATATATACCATAGTCGAACTGACACTAATAGCAGTCTCTAACTACCTTACTGAGTGGCTATCCGCTCGATTGGCCTATAGTCCTCGTACCGGTGTTATGGAAATGGACTTTAGCTAACTCATGATTCCTCTGACTACCTTGCGAGCTTTACGGACTTGAAACGACATGCGAGTTTACTGATGCTCACAATCACAACAAAGTACTATGTTAGTAGCATGTATATGTGGCGTGATGTACCCAGTTAAACCGTCCCCATGATGACAACGATCATGACTGCTTATCATGATGACACTTCGCATGATGGTGGAAAAGATATGATAAATTCATCATTAATGCTCATTCACTCATGAGGTTCGCTTTTTGATATTCAAACTGATTTCATGATCCCATGCCAAAGCGCCGTATTGTTTCCCCTAGCTGTGGAATTTCTTAACCTTCTCGACCTCATCGTAACTACCCATAAAGATACCAGCCTTGTCGTGGATGTGCTCGGGCACCACCTCGAGCATTCGCTGCATCTTGCTGTCGACAGCTTGGCCACCAGCTAGAAGCATTCAAGTTAGCAAAATATAAAGATATAGTGAATGCGACAGACTAACCATTCTCAAAGACGAGAGCCATGGGCGCACACTCGTAAAGGATACGAAGCTTGCCCTTGGGGCTCTTCTTGTCGGCAGGGTAGGCAAAGATACCTCCGTAGAGAAGAGTTCGGTAAGCATCAGCAACCATGGAACCGATGTAACGCGAGCTGTAAGGCTTGCCGTCGGCCTGGGCGGTCTTGAGAGAGTTGAAGTAGTTGATGGTCTTGTCCTCCCAGTACAGTGAGTTACCCTCGTTGGCTGAGTAGATGGCGCGCGACTTGGGTAGGCGCATATTGGGGTGAGTCAAGATGAACTCGCCAACACCGTTATCGAGGGTGAAACCGTTGACAGTTCCGCCGCGCATGGTGATGACGAGCTGAGCAGAGGCGCCGTACATGGTGAAACCAGCAGCGAGAAGCTCAGTACCAGGCTTCAGAATGTCCTCCTGGCAACCCTTGGAGCCGGGAGGGAGCTTGTGAATAGCGAAAATGGTACCGACAGAGACACCGGCGTCCAAGTTGGAGGATCCGTCAATGGGATCGCAGGCGACGGCGTAGTGGGCATCATGAGAATCCTTGAAGTAGATGATATCATCCTCCTCCTCAGAGACGAGGAGCGCACACTTGCCGGATGAGCGCATGGCCTCAATGAAGAGGTCATTGGAGATGACATCGAGCTTCTTCTGGTCGTCGCCGGTGATGTTGGAAGAACCAGCCAGACCGGTGAGGTTGACTAGGGTGGCGCGTCGAATATAATAGGCAATGGACTTGAAAGAGAACTGGAGAGCGTGACACAATAGACTGAGGTTCAATGGTTTGTTAGTCGGCTATCATGAGTTTGGGGTCGGTCACATGAACATACGTGAAGTCACCAGTAGCCTCTGGGTGCTTGGCCTGCTCCTCAGTGAGGAACCGGGTAAGGGTAACAATGTTAGTGTTGACCTTTTCGGTTTCTTGACCGTTGGTAGTAGTAGCCATTGTGTCTGATTTTGTGAGGATAGGATGAATGGAAGAGGCGGAGGAGAGGTTGCTCGGCGAGAGGGGAAGTTGGAGAAGAGCTTGGGCTTGGACTTGGACTTAGACCGGGAGAAGGTTTAAGCCGACAAGAGATAGACACGGGGTGGTTATGATGGTACGAGGATGAGGGTATCGTGAGAAAGGAAGATGAAAGAAGAGAGGAAAAGGAGAAAGAAGAAGCACGCGACGAATTTTCGGGAAACGGGACCTGTTATGTAAAAGGATCATAGACAGGAGAGCAACCGCGACTTGACGACAATTGCGGATGACGATCAATGGATGATAGACCGGTTGGAGGGGCGGCCACCAACGGCCCCATCCGTACAAGCTGTACCTACCTATAACCGCAACAACAAAGCCGAGACCATGGATATGGAAGTTAGGTAATGTCATGTAATGCAATGGACAATTGCACCAACCATGAGGCGTGCTTCTCCATTAGGGGGGCACATTTATCGGAATGTCATGGGCCATCGTGACCCGGCAGAGCTCAGATAGAGAATTGTTTGCCCATTGCCGGCCGAGGGGAAGCGGCTCAAGAGGATTTCCCGGGGTCTCCAAGCTCAAAGCTCCTCCTCAAACGGACCCGGTTTCTTCCCCCACATTTGGAGTTTGTGTTGCACTCTCGGGGGTTGTTCACCGAGGAGCAGACAGAGACACTCGAATCAGGGTCAAGAGAAGACAAGAGATAGTCTTTGTCGTCACAATCTTTCTGTCGGTGGGGGTGGCTCGCTCATATTGACGTTTAAGCGGGGAGTTTGGAGTTCATAGAGTAGATCTTGTGTAAAACACCGAGATATGAGAGATATGGGTTTGTTTATCTCTGTCTGCCTTGATTTGGATTGGAGTTCTTTTCGCCTGAGGCCATGCAATTGAGTCTTTGCCATCCATACATATTGCTTGCATGCATGTGCTCCTTCCTGCACATTAGTTACATTACATGCCTACCTACCTCTACATTGGAATCGGATCAAAGGTTATCCGGTCAGCCGGGACATCTCACCTAAAGACTAAAGTTACAGTTCGAGTTACAGGCTTACTTACAGCTGATAGACTCTAAACAGTCCTTACGGAAAGTTTCCGAGGTAGCTTCCCTGTACTTTCAGTGCTGTAGGTACTTGACTTCTGATTGAAGCCTCGACATGTGCCGATTGATGAATGAATTCATTCACCTGTGATAATGAAGGAGAGATCTCTTTTATATGTAATTATAATTAAAAAAGATCAATGCAACAAGCACATCTACCAACCAGCCTTTCCCATCATTCCCCGCGCTCAAAAGGGCAACTGTAAGATATCCCATCTCCCCTGTCGCTCGCTTCTTTATCCTTATCCTTTTCAATCCCGCTCTCGTGAGCGGACCTCGGCATCTCGGTCAAGTCTCCGTCTCCACGTTCAATCGGCCTTACAGGGTCTCTTAGTCTTACCTTACTCGACTCGTTCGTTTGACTCCATTCGCGTTGACCTTCCCCAGCTTTTTCCGTACCTGGACCATAACTAAACTCATCTCCTGCATCTCCATATCCATCATATCTCCTCCAGCCAAGACTCTTCTCCCATCAGTAATTGCTGGCTTTTTACTGGTGACTGTATAATTTTCAACTATCGCATCGCCATACAAACCATAGCCCCAGATTGCCATCACCGCCGCCCATCATGGTCGCCGACGCTCTCGTCTACCACCCCACGGTAGCGCACTACCTGCGCTACATGGCCACAACCCTCGGTCGCGATAAGCTCATGCGAGTTCTTCAGTACTTTGCCCGCTTCTACGCTTGGTATCTCCTCCGCACAAACGCAACTGCCGACAAGACGGCCCCTTGGAACACCCTCAAGAAGCAGTTCGGCCTGTTCCGCAAGGTCTTTCGCGCCGGAAAGTTCGTCGAGCACTTCAAGGCCGCCGCCACCGCCTCAGACTCCAAGTCTCTCGACCCCATCCTCAAGTACACACAGGTCGGTCGCCAGCTGGGTTACGCTGGTTACCTTACCTGCGATGCTCTCACTATCCCCGACGCTACCGGTATTCGGAAGTGGCAGCATGCCAAGCGCTTCCAGCAGGAGGCTTATCGATCTTGGGCGGTTGGTATCGCCTTTAGCATTGTCGGTCAGCTGTACACTCTGCGCCAGTTGAGCGTGCGCGCATCAAAGGTCAATCTTCAAGAGGGTGACGGTGTTGTCGAGAGCAAGACTATCGCCATGTAAGTCACCACCTACGCTCGTCTGCCTTCTCACCATCTTGTATGCTAACAAATCCCCATAGTGAACGTGCCGCTGCCAAGAAGCAACTCCTTTGCGATCTTTGCGATATCTGCGTCCCTGTCTCCGGTCTCGGCTACGCTACCTTCCTCGACGACGGCGTCGTCGGTCTTACCGGTACCTTGAGCAGTGTTATTGGTGTTTATACTCAATGGAAGAAGACTGCTTAATCTTAACATATACATCTACCAAACCCCAACAATACCCGATACCATACTCATACACACCCTCCATAATTCCTTATACAGCGCGTCACACTACTATTATCTGTTCGATCAAGCATCTTTCTTTTTGTATTATAACAGGGCGACAGGGTTGGCTTGTCGTCGGAGCTAAATCACGAGTCTTAGGTTCACTCGTTATGTGAATTCAACGCCAATTTGGAAATGCAAAATCAAAGTTGGATTTTTCGACCTTTTCTGTTACAAAAGCAAAACTACCAAATACCTATCCGTGAATCTCAATGGTCCCAAAAATAACTTCCTCCAGCTTATACTATAAGATGAACAGCAAATGAATAAGCAAACCTTCCTTCGTCCGTCATGGCCTCCTCATAGTCATACACTATAATTCGTATTACCCAAGACATTCAAGTCATGTGCGATCTCAGCTTTTCCACGTCACCTTCGACACTTGTCATTTCCTTCAATCCCTGTCTGCACCTGACGCCATCCTATTGTCCCTAGTTTGGTCTTGAGAATATCGCCAGTCGGTCGTCAATCATTGCCGCCATGTCTGTCTTTTGATGCCTCGTTTCAATCTTGTCTTTCCCATGTCGTGACAAACCGTCATTGTTCTGCGCCAATTGGCGTATTCGGCTGAATGTAGATCTAGCACCGTCGGTCAAGGACAGTCCGGCGAAGCAAGCGCCCAGAGCGGTAATGGGATATGGATTTACCAGTAGCGTCCACCACGATCATAGTCTCGGGGATAACCACCCTCCCGTGGGTATCCGCCCTCTCGCGGAGGGAAATCTCGGGGAGGTCGGTCATATGGGGGCCGGCCATTGGCATAAGGATCAGGAGGGGGAGGGTAGTCACGTCGATAGGGGTCATCGTATCGACCACGAGGAGGGGGAGGAGGGTAGTCCTCCATGGGACGGCGAGGTGGCGATCGATAACGAGCACGATCATCATAGTAATCTCGTCGAGGGCTACGGTCCCGGTAACCGTAACCGCCTGCCCGGGGACTGTAGCCGCGGGGAGGACCACGTCGGTCGTAGTCGTCCATGGGAGGAGGGTAGGGACGTCGTCCTGGGGAGCGGGATCGGCCGCGCTCGCGGGGAGGCATATCAGGCTGAGTCTGTAACATCATGTCAATTATGTGTCCTTGCGCAAAGATGGGGCTACCTCGTCATACGTCAGCAACGCATTGGACTCGTTGGCCCTTAAATTCGCGCCCATCGAGCTTCTCAACAGCCGTTCTCAGATCCGCCGCAGTCTCGAATTCGACAAAACTAATTCATGTTAACCACCGAGACGAATAAAGCGCAAGAGGTAAGACTAACCCTCGGCCGTTCGAGTCGCGACCAGTCTCAGAGTAGACCACGTCCAGGCTAGACTGACGCGCAAAGTCTTTGAGGTCCTATTTCCAGAATCCACGTAAGTCGCTATCCAGGAAGGGGGAGGTGCCGGGAGTCCATGTAATCCACAAAATGATGAGATAGTGCAATTCGTCAAGTCAAGAACCAGGAAGCAAAACCGGGAGAGCGGGTGGAGGGGTTCCGTGGTAGTTGTCCCCTAGACCTAGTCCCGGTGTAGTACCAATGGGTCGAAACCAGAAAAACCAGAGATAGATGCGCGCAAAACAAGGGAAGGGTCCAGGGAGGGAATCCAGCGATGAGCAACGGGGAGGGTGAACAGACCTGCCAAGAGGTATCGTTTGGAAGTCCCGTAATCTGCATCCGATGAGGGGTTCGACGAGGCCGTGGCGCGGTGCGCTCATGGTTGCCAAAACCGCCCTCGCGATGCCGGGAACCGCGGGCGAACTGGACAGTGAGTCGTTCTCCCATAAAATCGGAACCATCTTTCGAAGTCGCAAGTTAGCCAAGGAGGAAGTATCAGTAGTCTAGAGCTGTGACATACGGAAGGCTGTAGGATGTGGTTAGCGAGCGCTTCGTGGAACGAGAGGAGATGCGAGATAACTAACCCGGTACAACATCGCGGGCATCCATGGGGTCCTTGTACTCGATGAAACCGAAGCCGTTCATGAGCTTTACTTCGGTGATTTCTCCGGTGCCATGAGTCGCGAAGTGAGCCTCGACATCGGACTTGGTAGCTGTTGGGCAGCAGGTCAGTGGTTTGACTAGGAGCGTCAGGGCGATGAGTCCGGACCATTGCGAGGGAGGTTTCCCAAGTACAGCCGGGTGGCTGATACCTCCGTCATGTTGCCGGTGGGAGGAGGAGCGTTATCTTCAAGCAAGAGAGGAATCCAGGTGGGAGGAGGAACTATATTTTTTTCTTTCTTTTCAAGCCAGGGTATTTCCAGATGAGATGTCCAGAGCCAGTTGCGCGATGGACCAAGAAAAGAGAGTCAAAACGCGGGCGGGGGGTTTTCGTGGGTGGGTGGACGAGGGTTGATGCTGATGATGATGGTATGAAAAGCGACGTTGGTGGAGAGGAGAAGAGAACATGGGCGCAAGCTCTAGTCCTCTAAACGCGACGGAAAGGCTGGGGCAAAGGCGGACAGAGGTGGCAGAATGCCAGATCGAGAAAGTGCCCCGGATCCCGCTGTATCTCGGGCGCGTGCAGAGGCCACTTCGCTAGCGTCACGGGCATGCGAACGCTTTCGCCTGCATTAAACTGACACAACCTACAGTACATACTGCGACTTACCCAGAACTGGTAACTCCCATGCAAAAACAAACGTGATCATCCACTGTCATTACTATTACATACTACGTACTCCATTGCCATCTGTGAACGGCAACATCTCCTTCATGGATAGGTATCTAAATAACGATAAGCACATTCCTTTCGCTAATTCCGTCCACATCATCGTTCCAGCCCAACTTGATTCCCGCCTCCCTGTTAGTGACGCCCAACGCCTTGCTGTGTGCGGATGGATGAGTAAGAAAATTCTAACTAAAACCTCATGATTCCTCAAAAAGGACCGAGACTATTTCATCAATCATGGTAAATACGAGGTGCGCGCTATAAATCAGTTAGTTACCTCATATGAGTGGGACCTTGTATCGAGGAACCTACTTCAACCTCGAGTTATTCAACGTCGCCAAGATACGACGACTCGCTGCTTGTGCATTGACTCTTCCCACGACACTGCCTGCAAGATCTGGCACCAATGTGGCCAGCATTAAGCTCGCCTCAGTCCGCGTCTTTTTCTTCTCGGCGGTTGTCCGTGGCTTGCGATCTCGTTGTAGCTGACCTCCCGGCCAAAGACTATCTTGAACCATGCCAATGTATCTAAGAATACTTTCGTCTTGAACAAGCATCTTGACGTTATCTCGCACTTTTCTTTCAATCGTACCACCAAGAAGCTGCTGAAGGACAACTACCACGGCTCTGCCACGGAGCCAGTTGTTTCCCTTGTTGAGCTCGAAAATTTCAAGAAAGATGTCGCAGATTGGTTTGATGAACGGTTCAAGCTCCTTATTCTCAAAGGCGTTCAGCTCGGCCTCGGCCTCAGCGGCTGGGAATGTATCTTCGTTAACATTAAGAGGAACCGTATTGAGCTGGTTAGTAGCCGCTGCAATTAAATTCTGGCCGGCCTCCGATATCTGGTCCAGAACAGGAATGTTTCCAAGGATGTCATCCATCCCGTCTGCGACAGAATCGTACAACCGAGTCATCATATCCTTCTTGTCTTGGCGATCCAAAATATCTTGGCCTTGTGTTATCACGCTTTGCGAGAGGAATGCTCTGAGCTCCCTGCTGCGACAGACTTCTGGCAAGAGAAGCAGATCTTGTAAATACTGTTCCAAAGCAGTCCGCCGTTTGCGTAGAAACTCGCTTTGGAATTTCATCACCATGCGCCGCCGAGGGAAATCAAGATTTCGAACTGACGGGTATCGGGACCGCAGCTTTTGGTGAAGTTCGTGGAACTCGCTGTATCGCCGCGAAATCACCCATGACGCCGCAGGCATCTGTTCTCCAGCATTTCTCAAAACTTCGATGACATACAAAGCAAATTCCCGACCATCCTCCTCTCTCCCGACCTGTATGGACTTGATCTTGATAGTCGAGCGGCCGTAGAGACTGTTGTCGCTCTCTTGGATCACGTACTGCTGCCGTTGAAGCTCCTTGCGCCTGATCTCCCTTTGCAGAGACGCTTTTGACTTTCTAAGAATACGCAACTCGGCAGTATTATTGGTTAACTCTGCCTTTCGCGTCAGTGACTCCACAACCGCTTCCTGTGCCACAAGGCGATCAATGTCATTTGAAAGGGCAGTAATGGCTTCTGCCAGTCCAAGATCTCCTGGTGCTGCTTCATGAACTTCATCCTCATCGTCAGGTGGTGGACCATCATCTGGGTCACCATCGTCAGGAAGGTCCTTGTTTTCATCACCGAACAGATCGTCGTCCACAAAAACACCGATTCGCGAAGCCGCACTGACGAGGCCAAGGGACGAAAGACTTGGTTTTTCGCCTTCCCTGCTGGACATGGCTGGCTTAATTCCCATATCTAGAGAACCACGATTTGACTCGTTATCGTTGCCCGAGAAAAGACTTGATGTATTGTCATCAAGACCGCCGATACTGCTACCGCCACCGAAAAGCGAGGCACGAAGATCTTCAGCGGTCTGCGGACGATCATCCTCCATGATGTTGGTAAAAGCCTGCTCCACTGCCCGGACAACTTGAGTATCTGGTAGTTGCTGACTGTTTGCATCTGGGTCCAGGCTCTGCACAGAATCTCCTAGCCCATCGGTGTCAATGTCGTCGTCGTCAAATAGTGGATTTGGAGAGCCTTCGTCTAGCGAGCGCCTAGCTCGATGCCCAAGCCCGTTTCCATTTCCATTGGAGGTCAAGGATCTAAGGTCTGATGCAGATCCTGTGCGTATTCCCGCATTTGATAGCTGAGGTGCCAGCCGTGATACTGGTCTTGGCTTGGCTGGTAAAGTCTTGGTAGCCCGGTTGGCCGCTAATGCTTGTGCTTGCTGTGCTTCTGGTTGTGGTGTCAATCTAAGGGTCTGAATATTGGCTGCTTCCTCAGCAGCAAGACACTTGTAGAACAAATCGGATTTCTTGAAACTCTGAAAGAAGCGCGACCTCATTTCTTCTAGTACGGCACTTTGCGCCTTCAAGATAGCTCGTCGTGCTCTGTAGTATTGCATCGGAGTAGCTGCCTTTCCTGCCTTGATGAACTCCTTTACTTCATTTCTTGAGTGATCCGGGACCTTTAATTCTGGTCTTGAAAGATATGCTTGGTTGATCTGTTGTAAATCCTGACGATCCGAATCAGTCCACATTGGTAGGGTTGACGGCAATTCATCATCCGGGCCATCATCCTCCAAGGGGTTCCGGAACCCGTCAACAACAAGCCAGAACTGCACCAGAGGCATGAGATTTTGTCGATCCATGTATTCCATAAAGTAAGAAAGCGCTGAAGAATCTCGCAGAATATCCACTAGAGGTGCACTCTCCAACTTGGACTGCGAAGAGGAACTTGGTGGTAAAGGTAAAGGTCCAGGCGGGCGCCGTTCGCCGCCAGCAGCAAGGTGATTGACTCGTTGATCGAGCAGCCTCTTTCCCATCTCTAACCGGCGAAGATAAACCTGGTCTTGATTGTCTTCCATAGAGTCCCTCTTGAGTTGACTAGCGACTTCGCTACGAAAACGACGGGCATCTGATAGGTTGTTGACCTTGCGAATAGCACGAATGAACTTCTCGAACTTGCGCTCATTGTCGCCGGGGGCAACTCTAGGCATGGAAGCTAGTTTGTTGGTCTTTGGCGTAGAGGGAGCATGCTGGTCCAAAGCGGCTCGGAGTTTGCGTACAGTTGACCGGTCCTGAAGCATGGAACGACCCAGGTTCTCCATAAGTTGGTTCCAAGTGTCGGGTTCAGAGAGAAGCTGAACTACGGGAAATAACACTGCGCATCCAACAATCTCACGAATAATGATGGAGACGGATCGACTAGCTAGCATGTTCTCCGGGAGTATTTGGGGGACAATCTTTGCGACAAGAGATCGGAGGTAGTCCTGTTGGACCATCTTGGTGTCGGGGAATGACAAAGAAGCAGCAGGGTGTAAGCGTCCATCGCGAAATTTTGAGGCAATAGCCAAGTCAAGCTCTTCAGATTCGGTAACAGAGCGGTTGAGTTTCTTCCCTCGTACTGATTTCTCTGCTTCGTAGAAGTCTCGAAAGTGGGCGGTGAGGAGAGGAACAAGACGGCTAGTGATAAGCTCCGCTAGATCCTTATGACGAAGGAAATCACACAAGCTCAGCAACGCCTGGCGCACAGCTTGATCAACCTGGTTCGAAAAGGATGGGTTGCGGCTAATGTTCGAATACCAGCTGTTCACAAAGTCGCGGATTATAAGGCCAAGCAAGTCGTCGATAGCTTTGGAAACGCGGGGTGATTCGGGGTCAATTGGGATTGGAGTATATGATTGTCGCTGGCGCAGCGCCTGCACCTCGGATCGCCATGACTTTGAGTCCAGAAATGTAACGCCGCGTGGTGGTAGTATTCGGTCGTTGGGTCGTCTCGAGACGAGGAAAAGACCGGCCAAGAGGACGACGAGAGTGACGAGGGAGCCAGCAACAAAGGCATGGCCTGCCCAGCGGAGGACGGGTGACCAGCTCGCTGCAAAGCCCCAGGCTATGAAGGCGGCGAGTCCTGCAACAATGACATCTCTACGCTTGAGGGCCATCACCAGGATGTTGACCTCAAAGCCACATTCTTGAACAAAGGTGGATGTAAGTAAGTGGTGAAGTTGGCGGGCTGGGTAGTGGAGGAGCTGTCGGCACTATGACCTGGTGAGGTGGCTATCGATTACAGTGGATGCTGTCATTCTATTAGACCCCTGTCGAGATAAAGTACCTGAGGTAGCCCTGCGGGACAAGGAACCCTTGACAGCACCTGAGAGAAGAGTGTCATTGTCTGCAGGTACAACTTATTATCGAATGAAGGTGATCTATTCCGTAAATGTGTTGTGATTGGATTTTTACAAGAAACCCAGAACTTCTCGGGGACATGTTATTGGGATGGTACTCCGCATTTATCAAACAGCCCCAGGGACACAAGTCGAGCTATGCTGCCTCACATCCTGTAACAACATATTCATGCAACATATGGAGCTCTCTTTTTCTTCCTTTCTTTTTATTTGATGATGAACCATTTCTGTTGTCATCAGTCTTCAGTTACCACGGAGGATCCTCCATTCTCCGGAACAATGCTACGAATTTCTGCCCATTATTTCTCGTAACCTTCTTGCTCTCCTCAGTCTCAGTCGACATAACCTGGACACACTCGTCCGCCTCTTCCTCCTCTTTCGAAACCCTCTCAAAGGCAGGGTGAGCCTCAAGGTGCTGAACCATCCACAAGTGCAAATCCTCAACATCTGTGATGGTATACACAATACCCCCCGGTCGGAGTGCGTAAGCGTACTCAGAGTTCAGAGTCGTCGACACAATTCTGGCTTTGTGCTTTCTGGCCTTGAAGTGAGGGTCGGGAAAGCAGATGAAGATCTTGGATAGTTGACCTTTCTTGAAGAAGTTGGGGAAGAACTTCATGGTGTTTGCTCGGATGCAGGCTACGTTTTGATACATGTTGTCCGAGTTTTGTGCTCGCAGTGCTTTTATACGTTCTTGCACGTAGCCTGCCACTTGTGTACGGATCTCGAGGCCTGTATTCGTCAGTACAATTCTTTCTCAGAGAACTTTGTTTCACTTACCGAGTGTGAGTGTGTCGGGCAACTTGGGTGCCAAAGCCACCGTAAGACCGCCAAATCCGCAACCAATATCGACAATTTCCACATCTTTGGTTAGTCGAGGAGGCTTTGAGGTATCTTCTGATGTTCCCTCCTGGACATAGTGGGGAAAATATGAGGACCAGTCCATATCATTTGGAGATTTAGGACTATCTCAGGTTAGAGAACACAATTGATATAAACTGCGAGGGTAGGTTACATACTATTCTAGCATGTGGTCGGAGAAAGGATTTGCATGCGCTCGCTGGCGATAGAACTTCTTACGTGGTAGTTGAGTGACACCATCTTTGGCCCTCGTGGCACGATCCTTCTCCCGTCCTTTTTGCTTCTTTGGAAGTTCTGCTGTCATGGTGGCTGTTGTGATGCTATTCAATCTGTGGTTTTTTTTTTACTTCTGGCGATAACCTGCGAGGTTGATACGAACCTGGCAAGCTTTGCGACTGGCAGAATAATCCACAGCCGGAAGGCGGTGAGTCAGCGTAAGCTTGGGCCAGCTGCCACATGCCATTAATTAACGGAAATAAACCCTGTTCGCTGAATGTTGGACGACCAGGGAGCTTCGACCTCCATCCCTGAAGCTGCCTCGGATTCTGTGATTTTACCGTCCACAACATCACACGTTTCCAAATCATGAGCTTTTTCACTTCACACGAAGCTGTAGCGTTGCCCAGAATGTCCCAGATATCCCCCGACGCATCATGGAATTTCCTCGGTCCTCTGCTGACCGGGTACTCTTTTATCGTTAACTTGATCTCTCTCGTCTGTGTAAGTGCGGTTGACCTGATTTCCCCTGGGCTTGTGACTGATGTACGGATAGCTCGGCCTCGGTCTTATGTTATTCATCCCTATTGTTCTCCTCCTCATATTCGACTTCTTTCTCTGGATGTGGAGGAACCTCAACAACAAATCTGCTCCTACGACTGTCGATTACGATTCCGATTCCGTTGTCACTACGAATCCACATGCTGCCGCGGTAGCGACAGGGATAGACAGAGGGTCACTTTAAACGATAGCACACAACGAACTGGAAATACGTATAATCTTGTTAGGGCTTCAATGGATACTTTTATTTTTGGCTATTCGATATCGACTTTTATGCAATCTGCGACAGGACCTTGATCAGATCGGCTGTCACTCCCATGGCGGTCACATCACCTCCAGCGCCAGCACCCTGGACAATCAGAGGGTTGCTTCCATATCTCTCAGTGTAGAAGCTGATAATGTTATCACTACCCTTAAGGGCAGCAATGGGGTGCGAGCGATCAAACTGCTCCAGGCCAACCTTGACCTGCTTGGAAGCAGCGTCGATGCTGCCAACAAATCGGACAACCTTGCCGGCCTTCTCGGCGGCAGCCTTGGTCTCCTCCATCTGCGAGTCAAAGGCGGGAAGCTTCTCGAGGAACTCGTCGCCGCTAGAAACAGACTCGAGTTCCTTAGGGATGAGGCTCTGCACAGGGAAAGAAGTGGGAGACTCGACGGGAATGCCAGCCAGACGAGCAAGGATAGTCAGCTTGCGGGCAACGTCAAGACCGTTGAGGTCATCTCGGGGATCGGGCTCGGTGTAGCCCAGAGACTTGGCCTTCTTCACCTCCTCAGACCACTTTCCGCCCTGACCCTCGGTGGGAGCAAAAGAGTTGAAGAGGAAAGACATGGTGCCACTGAAAACACCCTCAATCTTGGTGACCTTATCACCGGTCTCGACCAGGTCCTTCAGGGTGGAGATGACGGGAAGACCGGCACCGACGGACGACTCATGGTAGACTCGGGCGCCTGAAGACTCAGCAGCTGAGAAGATATCCTGCCACAGCTTGTATGAACCTGAGAAGGCCTTCTTGTTGGGTGTAACGATGCTGATACCTCGGCTCAGGGCGAGTGGATACAGTTCCGCAACGTCCTGAGAGCTAGTGTTGTCGACAAGAACAGTCTTGGCGGGGGCCTTGGCCAGGTATTCGACGACCTGAGGGAGGGCCAGAGGGGCCTTGGTAGAGGAGCCAAGGGTGTCGACGACATTTTCAATGTTGATGGGAGAGTAGTCATCGTTGAAGAGGGCCTTGCGGCTCGTGGCAATGTATGCGAGGTTCAGCTTCGGGGTGGGCTTTCGAGCAGCGAGGGACTGGAGCTGGTCAATGAAGGCCTTACCGACGCCTCCGGCGCCTGTTGTTAAGGGTACATTAGTTTGTAGCGATTTATAGTTTGTGGTGTTTCAATTACCGATAATTCCAATGAAAACTTGCTTGGGAGCGGCCATGGTTGCTGTTATACTGTGAAACTGTCGATGAAGCTTGTGAAGGAAATAAAGTCAAGCTCCGATGGCGGGGCATTGAGGACACTGATAACCCCGCGGTGGATTAACCTACCCTACAATTATCGGAGACTACTGACGAGCAACCAATCGGGCAAGCAGTCAATGAGTCCGGTCTATTACTGATATTGACATATTGAAAGATTAATTCTAACGATGAAACTGTTTACAGTGTAGAACGACTATTCCAACGACATGATCACATTGAGTCGATGTTGGTGTTTAAGCCTCCTATTAAAGTTGATTGCCTCAGGCTAAGCGGCGACTGACCTTGTCGATTTTGAACCAGTGACATAACATTGAACATTCCTTATGATCAACAACAATTACCACTTAGCAGAAGAACACTCACAACCACGAATCTTCAAACAGCATGCCTCAAGATCCGAATCTATACGGCCAGCGTCCCGTCAAAAAGCAGAAACGAGATGCAGCATTGACCAGCTCGCTCGACTTCACTGCTCAACTGACATCGTTGATGTCAACCAACTCATCAGGGGCAACATCAGCTAGTCGTTCACGCTCTCGCAAAGAAGGCAAAGATGATATTTTCAAAGGGACGAAACCTAAACGAAGCAAAGAGTCGGACGGATCAAAGAAACTGCAGCTCAAGGAAGTGGCTGGTACAGAGGAGGAAACCCAAAATTTGGCACGAGCGAGACGGCGGATGGAGGAGAAAGCACGACTATACGCAGCGATGAAGCGAGGAGATTACGTCCCAAAAGAAAATGAAGCTGCACCATTAATAGATTTTGATCGAAAATGGGCAGAAGGAGAGGAGGGAAAGGAGGACTATGAAACGAGCAGCGATGAGGATGACGCCGATGATAGCGGCGAGATGGTTGAGTATGAGGATGAATTCGGTCGCCTACGACGAGTCACCAAAGCAGAAAAGGAGAAACTGGATCGCAGAGCACGCCGCGGTTTACTAGGAGCTGAAGAACTTGAACGCATGTCTGCAAGGCCAGCAGCACCCAGCAACCTCATCATGGGCGACACGGTGCAATCGATGGCCTTCAACCCCGATGACCCGGATAAGATGGAGGAGCTGGCACGGAAGCGAGACCGGAGCGCAACACCGCCGCCAGCACAACACTACGATGCAGATTGGGAGATCCGCACCAAGGGAACGGGATTTTACAAGTTTAGCAAGGACGAAGAGACACGAACTGCGGAGATGGAGGGTCTCGCGGAAGAGCGCCGCAAGACGGAAGAGCAACGACGGGACCGAGAGGAGCAGAAGGAGGCTAGGCGGCGGGAAATCGAGAAGCGGAGGGAGGATATGGCGGCTCGGAGGGCTAAGAAACAGGCCGATTCATTCTTGGATGGGCTAGGGAATTGATGGCTGGAGTTTTGATGAGGAATCAAATTGGAGATTAGACTTTCCGATGAAAAATTCCGTATGGCGGAATTAGAACATCAAACATCCAGCGATATCCCAAAATGGTGGCTCCGAAAACGCAGCTTATACATATTAGCCGGCATTTGAACGTCCGAAGTAAATAAACCACCGAAAAAGACGCAATATGCTTTGTCAGAAACAGTACCACTCTAGACGAGCTTTGCGCTGCATCTTGGTCTGTGATAGGATATTCATACAACATCTCGGAGAGGGTGTTGTTAGATGTTGATTAGATAGGAACCGGAATTAGGAACCAGGAACTCGATACGGATACGGAGGACAGAAAAGCGACTTTGAAACATTCCCATCCATTCATCCAGGCCAACTGGAAAGGCAGAATACCTAGGAACACGAGTGTGTGCGGCTGAATTCAGTTTGCAGGCCTCATTCAGACTCAGCCCATGCTTGCTGGTTGTTGGCTTGTTGGGTTATCAATGGTTCGAGGTTAGGGCCGCCTCCTTGGCTCAAATACGAACAGATTGCAGCTTACATGGAACAAGAGAGCAATTTCCCTCTCACACAGTGTGATATGTTTGAAACATGCGACAGTTTTTCATTTTACTTACTGTATTGTGATCGGCTAGGACGGTTGGGACTGGAATACCGGGAAATTTGACGAGGGAAAAAAAACAAGCCTCCGCCAACTTTTTTTTTATGTGACCGATCATCGCAGTGAAGCGTGGCTACTGGATGGACGGGCCGGAGGCAGACTTGTAGGCGGACTGAGAGAGTCTGTGAGACAGGATAATGGACTAATCAGAGATGCATGAATGAAGGCGCAGTGCCCCCTGAAGATGATTCGTTGTCATGTTCATCATTGTTTTCGTCAGCTGCAAGAATTTGCGACATGAGGGAGCCTGGTTGGATTTGTTGTCGATGTCGTTGACCTGGCATGCATGGCACGAACGGAAAGACTTGAACTCTGCCTGTGATTGATGTCGGCTTTGGTACCCGTGTACAGACCATGATTGGCAGAGTTAACAGGGCGGAAAGGCTATTCGGCCAATTGGAGCCTCGAATGCAGGGGCACTGCTTGTTGCTTACGGGGGGGTTGATTTGCTAGTTTTCCAAGCCTGCCTGCGCCCAGCATGCATCGACTCGACTCCATCGAGGCGACGCAACACCAGGACAGGGCAGGAGAGCGAGCGAGCGAGCGAGAGGACGGGGGGGGAAATAGGTAGGTAAACAGCTAATAGGTGAGTGAAGTGGCAGAGCGAGCGCTGTACCTAGCTCACCGAGGTGCGCCCCCTTGAGGCTTGTTAACCTGGCCTGGCCTGGGCAACCACACAGTTGCACATATGTTTGGTGGAGGCTTGGTTGTTTTGCGGAGGATGCGCCGTCTCAGAATTGGTTGCACCACAGACTCCGGCCAGTCCTAATAGGGTTGGCGTAAAAAAGTGTGACTCATTGCCCGGACCCATGTCTGTCCGAAGGGCGCGCTTTTAGGGAATATACATCAGAGACCAAGTTTTCAGCTAACGCGAGAGTTCCTTTATCCAAGGCAGAAATTGTTAGTGTCAAACCTTGACCCGCAATTCTGGATTTGTACCTCGCAGCAACGCGCACAACCCTCGGAGGATTGCTGCCTGAGAAATACAAATTGTTGCCATCTCTCCCATCCTCAGGCTTTCCCTTCTCTTCTTTTTTTTCTCTCCACCCCCAACATCATTATCACAAAAATAGTTTCACACAGAGTATCACGCCCAAGGCGATCGTCAAGATGTTCTAAATCACCCCTTTCCCCCGTTGCTCCCCAGTCCTCCGCCAAAATTACGTCTCAGGACATTAACGTATCAATCCCCACTCAATCAACACCTCGTTCAGCTCACCTCACGGTCGATCTGAACTCTAGCCCTGCTTTGAATAGCTTCAGCTCAAGTTCTCCCACAACCGCCAACATTTCAGGCCAAGACTTCCCAGTCTTCACCACGGATCCCCAGTCACCATGGCTTCCCTCCACCAATTCCAGCCTGCCGGCCCAATCCGCGCAACAGTTACAGAGTCCCGAAACACCACAACAGGACTTTGTCTTGTTCGATCAGCCTCAGCTCCCTAATCGGTCAACTACATCGCTGTCAAATCAGCGTCGTCACTCGTCTCATCTGCAAAATCGTCGCCAACAGCCTGTCTCCCCCGCTGCACAGAATCAACGAGTCGCCCAGTTGCTCCAGGCTTTCGGTCATTCTCAGTCTCCTGTAAACCGTCCTACCAACCAGTTTTACGCCGCTTCGGCTCCGTCGTCATCTACCGCTTTGAATAAGCAGAACCGTTCTGTTCGACCTCCAGTTCCCCTCTTTTCTCAGAGTCCAGGAAGTGTCCAGCAACAAACCGCCAAGATGATGAACGCAGCAGGTTTGTACACCCATGAACTGTCTTTTTCAAACTCATCTAACTCACCATCCTCAGACGTTGAGCTCCCCGAGGATTTTACCGCCTTCGATGGCGGGGCCAACACGGCTTTCTCCTCGCCCGCTGTTCCCTCCGTCTTTGATTTCGGCGGCAACTCCAGCACTATTAGCAACATGGCGACCATCTCGCCCCAAGATCTTTTTGCTTCAGATTCCTTCATGTCTGCACCCAACTCGTCGGCCTTGACTGCCTTGACTTCACCCTCCATCTACAACGAGTCCCCCGAGTTTGACGGATATGATGTGTCTCCCAACTTCGGCAGTGCCGAATTTGACGCAAATGCAGATCCTTGGTTTCCCTTGTTCCCCCAGGACAACACGGCTGTTCCGGCTCAACCCAGTGTTGAGATCTCACCAGAAGTCAAGTCTGATGAGGTCGATTCGGACAGTCACTCTTCGCCTCCCAGCCACCGCAAGTCGCGTGCTTCTCCTTCTACCCGTCACTCTTCAGTGGCTGGTGTGAATGCCCGCAAGCGAGACAAGCCTCTGCCTGACATCATCATCGACGACCCCAACGATGTCGTGGCTATGAAGCGTGCTCGCAACACCCTGGCAGCACGAAAGAGTCGTGAGCGCAAGGCTGCAAAGATGGAGGAACTTGAGGCTAAGATTGCTAAGTTGGAAGAGGAACGCGATCACTGGAAGAGGATCGCTCTTGCGCAATCCGGCATACAATAATAATGGATTAAAAGTGGAATTACTCTCTTTCGCCAATATGGGATTCCGTTGGTTTGTTATTGAATTTTAATCGGATTTCATTGATTCCTATAGTCAATTAAATTGCTTTCTCTTGAAAACACCATCTCGTTCCATGTGAAGTTGTCTTAACTCCAGTGATTTTTTGTTGAATGCATGTGGTATACAAGATTCGGTTGCCTAACGTCTGCCACAATAGCATGCCTACCTACCTGTAGCCAGTCAATTGCAGAGAATTACCAAGACATCCAAATATGCTTAATTAGAGTTCATGTCAAAAGAAGGATTGGTCTTAATGACGTTTGAGATGGTGGTGATGTGTGGACAGTGTGGATCATCATGGTCTGCCCAATGGGGTTGGCCAATGTATGTCGGCTGTGTATATACATACATATCCCTTACTTCTCTGCATCGTGTATTTCGACTAAACGGGCTGGGGGCTACCAATAGGTAGTAGATAACCATAAACGTGAGATGAATATCGTGGCGTTGGATGGCGAGCAGTCGGGTGGGTGAGCTTAGGAAATCATGTAATTAGATAATGCATAATGTATGTATGGATGCCGTAAGCCTGACAATACTGACTGCAACTGCACCGGTGAGCCCGAGACAAACTTGGCTCTTGTACATACTCCGTAAGTGGCACTGGCTAAGCCCTGCAGGTAGCAATGTAAAAGCCAAGGAGCTGCTGATTGGTATGTTGCCGTGTCGCGTAGATCCAAGTCGTTTTGATAACTTTAGCATAAGGCTGGACGTAACTTAAATTTCCCCATAAACCCGACTCTATTAATTCGGGTTGTTGAACCTTAAACGACTCTGCAATCGTGTCGAGGAATACACTCGAATTTAACTCTCTTGTATAAATGATTGTCAACATTTCGTTCCAATGGAGAAAACGGCACAAACCTTGAGTCCGTCGGATGTTGGGTTGACTGAAACGGTCAGTATTTCACCTTGTTACGTCAATTGCACCTCTAACCCTTCGATATTTACAGTCTGGCCATGGTTCCTTTCTTAGTTCTCAGGAATCTTTTGAGGATGAGCGTGGTGTTAAAAGAGACCTTGACGTTACGCAAGATGACTTGCTTGAGGCAAGGGAGGTTGCGGCCACATTGTCTCTTGAAGATGTTCACAAGGTGAGTCTGCATACTTAATCTAGACTTGATGATGAGCTAACAGTATAGACAATGAAAAAAGTATACAAACTTCACAAGAGAGACCCTAATTTTCCTCTTTCTGTTATCCAAAAGATCAAGCTGTTTCTCAGTATGTCTATTCCTCAGTATTCAATTACAACCATACTCATGTCTCATAGATGACGACGATGTCTTGAAACATCCAGAGCGTCACGAAGTACTCATCCAAGAGATAAAGATTGAGGCAGCCCTGATCACACATAATTCACCATACGCCGAAGTCCGGGCTATAGTCGATAACCGTGATGACCCCAGCCTGCCGTGTTCTACGATCCGCGCCTGGTTTATCGGCCTCATATTCTCATCTGCCGCTTCTTTCATCAACAGTTTCTTTGAGATCCGCCAACCCATGATTCACGTCAGTGTGATTGTGCCTCAACTCTTGGCCTACCCCCTTGGAAAGTTTCTCGAGAAGACTCTTCCGGATGTTGGTGTTACTCTGTTTGGTGTACGACACAGTCTTAATCCTGGGGTATTCAATAAAAAGGAACATATGCTCATCACCATCATGTCGAGCATCTCAATTGGAACGCCGTATACGAACTACATTGTTTGGGTCCAGTATCTTCCATTTTACTTCAATCAACCTTATGCGATAAGCATCGGGTATCAGATCCTACTAGGACTTTCGTCCAAGTTCATCGGCTACGGTCTCGCTGGTATTTGCAGAAGATTTCTGGTCTATCCATCATATTGTCTATGGCCAACCACGTTGGTCTGCATCGCCTTGAACACAGCACTACACGACGAGGGCGACATCCCTGTCCCGGGTCCTTTGAAGAAGATCTGGAACTTGTCCCGCTTCAAGTTCTTCAGCATTGCATTCGGTGCAATGTTTATTTACTTCTGGCTCCCAAATTATCTATTCGCAGGACTAGCCATTTTCAGTTGGATGACATGGATATCCCCCAATAACCATAACCTGGCTGCTATCACAGGCGGATCTTCTGGATTAGGTCTCAATCCCTTGCCAACATTTGACTGGAATATAGGTACTTATGGCTGTGATCCTCTTATGGTACCCTTCTTCACCACACTCAATTTGTTCTCCGGAGTAATGCTGAGCTTTTTCGTCATTGTGGGAATTTACTACGGGAACGTTTACTACACCTCTTTCCTCCCTGTCAACTCAAATCGCGCATTTGACCATTTTGGCGGACCATATAACATCTCGGCCATTATAGATGACCGTGGAATATTTGATCCTGACAAGTATGAGGCATACTCGCCCGCCTTTTTAACGGCTGCTCATCTAGGCAATTATATGTGCTTCTTCGCCATCTATACAGCTGCCCTTACCTACGGAGCTCTTTATCACCACCACCAGATAGCCTTAGGGTTTAAGAGTCTCGTGAATAGCTTTCGCCTGTCAAAGAAAGGGGACGATGAGGACGGTCAGGTGCCTGATTCCCACAATCGTCATATGAAGAGCTATCGCGAAGTCCCCGAGTGGTGGTATATGGTATGTCTCGCAATGGCTTTTATTGTTGGAGTTGTCGGTATATCCCAATGGCCTACAAATACCACACCAGCAGTCGTCCCATTTGGTGTCATTCTGAGTCTCATATTTGTTGTACCAGTTGGTATCATAGCCGCAACCACAGGGCTTCCCGTCTCACTTAATATCATCGCCGAGTTCCTTGGAGGCGCCTTTGTCAAGGGAAACGCCATTGAACTGTGCTTCTTCAAGAGTTTTGGCTACGCCACTTGCACCCAGGCCGTTTCCTTTAGCGCTGATTTGAAGCTGGCACACTATTTGAAGATACCGCCACGCTTTACTTTCTGGGCCCAGATGGTCCCGAGTCTTGTTTCGACACTGGTCTCTGTTGGTGTTTTGCAGTATCAGATGAACTTGGAGGGTGTGTGTACGCCGAATGCGCCGTATCGCTTTACATGCCCTGGTCTGAATAACTTCTTTACCGCTGCTGTGCTTTGGGGAACTATCGGACCCAAGAAGCTCTTTGGCTCTGGAGGTCAATATGTCGAGACTTTGATAGGTTTTCCATTTGGTGCAGCATTAGTGCTGCTCTTTTGGTGGCTTGGGAGGAAATATCCAAACAACAAGCTCATCCGAAGCACTCACCCAGTTCTTCTCCTTGGAGGTGGTTTGATCTGGGCGCCATTTAACCTCAGCTACATCTGGCCAGCTGTGCCAATTGGCTGGTTTTCGTGGATGTATATCAAGAAGCGATATCTAGCTTTCTGGGCAAAGGTTAGTCTTTCGAATCACCGATCCAATCATACACTAATTATTAGCAGTATAATTATATTCTCTCGGCCGCTTTCTCAGCTGGTATTGCTCTTTCGGCGCTGGTCATATTCTTTGCTTTACAATATAATAATATCAACCTTGACTGGTGGGGGAATAGGATCCCGTCCGAAGGATGTGATGGAACGCAATCATGTCTTTTGAAGACACTTAGTCCAGGAGAATATTTTGGACCTCGACTAGGAGAATTTCACTGAATGGCTCTGAGGAGCTCGATGAGAAGATTTGGATCAAAGGTGCATCAACTGTGAGATTGGGAAATGTGACTCACGCGCTCAACGCGCTCTTTGATAAAAGAAATGTACTAGAAATCAAGTGGTATGTACAAATTATAAAACGCCGTCAAACATAACAAAACCAATCCCCAAAAAACGCCTTTTCTTTCGTGTAAATAACACTTCTCCCGTCTAATAACCACATTCATTCATAGGCAGACAATCCGGGTTGAAGCAAGACATGTCGTACCACATCCAGGATGTTTCATCTTCATCATCACGACCCTGAACAGCATCGACCAACTCACAGAAAGGCTTAGTCAAATAATTATCTCGGTAACCGTAGACAACAGCCTTGCACCCATCGAAATCATCACAGCTCTGTCCACACGCCTCAACACTGTCTGCATCACCGTAGCCAAGAACCTTGGCCTTCTTTCCGTTGCGATGGCCGGTGTGGCCGCAGTCTGCGGGAGTAGGGGGGTCATTGCGTATAGTGTAACGGAAGCAAGTTGGGCGGGGTGGTGGGAGTGTGGTTGTTGAGGTTGCGCTTGAGAGAGTTGTGGGTTGTGAGGTGGTTGTTGAGGTGCATGAGGTGGTGGAAGATCCAGATGAAGTTGTGGAAGACCCGGATGAAGTCGTGGAAGAGGCTTGAGTGCTGGTTGAAGACCCAGAGCTAATCGTGGATGTTGTGCAGGATGTTGAAGTTGATGAACCCTGTGAAGATGTTGTGGTGGTAGAAGAGTCAGACTGAGATGTTGTGCTGGAGATTGTGGAAGTTGTGCAAGACGTGGAACTCTCAGATGTGGTTGAAGACTGGGAAGATGAGGTCTCTGATGTCTTTGAAGTTTCACTGGTCATTGAAGAAGAAGTGGCAGAAGTGCCAGTGGTGGAAGTCGTAGTCTCGGTTGTGGAGATTGATGAACTTCCTGATGTTGTTGTCATGCTAGATGTAGAATAAGATGATGTAGTTCCCGAAGACTCTGTCGTCTTAGAAGTATCGCTGCTCACAGTCGAGGTTGTCGTGCTCTGACCTGTGGTGGAAGAAGTCTCACTTGTAGCTGAGGATACTGTGGAAGTCTCAGTGTTTGAGGACGATGTTGTGCTGGTCTGGCTAGTACTCATAGAAGATGTAGATCCTATAGCAGTGCTTGAAGAAGCTGTGGTGCTCGTTGTAGCTGAGCTGCTCTGAGAAGTTGTGGATGTGGATCCTGTTGTAGTTTCGGATGATTTTGTAGTCGATGAAGCGCTGCTCGCGCTCGTTGTTGAGATAGTGTCTGAGGTTTTAGACTCAGTATGTGAGGTGGAAGTGCTTCCAGAAGTAGTAGAGAGCGTAGAAGTTCCTGTGCCACTAGAGAATGAAGTAGATGTGGCAGTAGAGGTTTGGTGGGTTGTGCTAGTGGTTGTTGAACGAGTGGAAGTGTTGCTCTCTGTTGTGGTAGAAGTTCCCTTAGTGGTAGAGGTATCATTGGGTGCCTTTGAGGTCGTTTTGGATGTCGTGGTGTGGCTGTTGGTCTCAGTCGTAGAGACTGAGCCAGAAGTAGAGACAAACGAGGTAGAAGACATGGTTGAAGTGCTACATGATGTAGTAGTGGTTCCAGTGGAAGACTTCACAGTGCTGGTAGAGATAGTAGACCCGGTGGTGGTTTTAGAAAGAGTGACAGAGCTAGTGCTAGAGCCCAAAGTTGGACCATGGGAAGTAGTAGAACTACCGGTGGTAGCTGAAGAAATGAGAGTTGTTGTTTTGGTAGTTGGATACGGAGGCACAGGATATGGAGGCATGCTGTAAGTCGGAACATCGTATGAAGGTACACTATAAGTTGGCCCCCGGCGAGGTTTGCAAGGACCTGCCTGGATCCCAGTGATGCTTGAAGCAGCAAGCAAAAGAATGATAGACTTTGACCAGGTCATTTTGAATAAGTGAAAGAGTGAATGTGAACCGGCACAAAGAATGAATGAATGAGAGACTGCTACCGAAACAACAAGCCGAATTCAACTCTCATACCGACTGTATTTATATCAAGTTCACTCTCTACGACTTACATCATGATCTTTCTAGAAGAAATCCACCGTTTCATCGCGTTTATCCAAATCCGGCGTTTCTCAACCCAAGACGTTACAAAGACCAACGGCCCTCCGTCACCGCCCCTGACGCTAGAAGTCTTTCTTATCAACGGCGCCTAAACGCCACGATCTTGTTTTGGTGGCGTCAACGCCTCCAACCGTTCTAACAGCATGGTGGGAAGGAAAAAGAGGCTTTAGGCTTTGTATAGTGGATATGACTCTATTGAGCGGTCTGTGAAAGGAGAAAACAGCGCGCTGTTTCGTCCTTCAAGTTACGGTGTAAGAAGTTGGTGGCGCACATCAGGTACTCGTATTTCTCTTGCATCCCGTTTTGCAAAAAAGTCGTCCGCCACAGAGTCGAGAACAACAGGTTTTGAATGGAGAGGTTGTTTCCACTTAGGTTATTCTCCTGGTCGTATGATGTGTAGAATTTGTCAATGGGGTCTTTGTTTGATAGTCAGGGGGACTGGACTAAGGGAAAGGTGAACGTCACAGTTGGGAACAGCCGAACAGCATCGGATATGCATCATCATGATTCATGCAGCTGTCATTCTCAGCCTGCATGATCTTGACATGTCGTGACAGGCAGGGGTAGTCGACCCGTCCCGCCGGGACTGAACAGTTGATCGCACAGACAGAGGTCTCGGGAAGTGACAACACTCTGCAGCTTGACAGCGTGGCAGATTTGTGTCCTCATAGATTATAGATGATTAGTAAAAGTACTCGACTCTTGTTTCTTAGATCAGCAAAAGCACCTCTCTCTCAGAATCTATATGGGTGTTTGGAGATCAGCAAACAAGATGCAGATCCAGAGACACACAACTCTGAACAATAAAGCAAAACTACAATTGCATGGAATTTAAATTCTAATAGTTTCTGAAATATACCTGTTTATTATACCTGCTAAAGACAAAGAATACCGAGATCTTCAACTATTTCGTCATCAACCATCATTTTGGTTCATGCATGAGGTAGACTAGAGGCGTTATATCATGCATAGTCTGTGTGTCTTTTTAACTAGGGCCGTTGTGCCTGTGTCATATGCAAGGGCGATCGAAGCTAACCTACACATAACTAAGCATTGCAGTAGTCTCCGTCCCGAAGATCTAGTTTGCAGTTTGGAGTAGACGGCGGTCAGCTCTCCAGTTCACCGACTAGTCTATTAGTGTTCATAGAGAGAGGGAGAGAGAATTGTTGAAGTTACGGATACAATATTATCACTTCTAGAGTGTTTGTTTGTTAATAGGTCGTG
The DNA here is from genome assembly GCA_013623715.1 of Fusarium verrucosum. Lineage (NCBI taxonomy): Eukaryota > Fungi > Ascomycota > Sordariomycetes > Hypocreales > Nectriaceae > Fusarium > Fusarium verrucosum. The sequence continues at coordinate 4,424 of JABFFJ010000421.1, read as the reverse complement.
CTGCTTGTTGCTGGCTATCGGCTAATATCATCATCAATCGCTTGATCGAAATATGTCATGACACTCGCCAACAACACCACCACTACCATGTTATCATGTAAATATAGACTTGTTTCGTAGTCTTTGATAATTGAATTGTATTGATTGGTGTATAATTATATATATAGTGTAGATACACGTGTTCTTCGTTCGGCATTATTTGCTTCCTCATCTATAGCATTCCTCGCCTTCACCCGGACTAATTTCAAGTTTCCTACACAATGCATTAAACAGAATGGGGCCGCGGATGTCTCGAGATGGCTCATGGTCCTTTTCCTGTCGCTAAAACCCTAAACTTCGTAACTAGAGATTGTATACAATCTGGATTGAGCTCTCTTAGAAGCGTTTAGGTGATGTTGTGTCGTAAATTGAGTCTCGAATCCTAATGGAACAAATTACTCGCGGCAGTTCGTTCGCTTGTTTTTATCTCCTTTAAATTGTACACTTCTTACGCATGTGTCATCGTAAAGAAAAGCCTCACCACTGTCTATGGTCCAACTTTTTACGACCCCAGATGGATGGCTCTGTGGCATTGACCAGCCCGCCCACTTCTACTCAAGACTGACAATGCTCGCGTCGAGACTTCAGAGGCCACGAAGTCCTTTAACCCCTCATGCGTCAACCGAAATTAGTGACGAACGGTGTGTTGGTGATGCCATCATTTGTCTGCAGAGCTGTGGTTGGTGCAAGCACAGCTGCCATTTCCGAATCATAACAGAATACACGAGTCTTTACTGTTGATGACATGAGTCTTATAGCTAGCATGTATTGAAGGGATTTTTCTGCAGTTTGTATACTTGAAATTTTCAAATATGGTGTTGAATGACGAGAGTGTTCATCCCATAAATAGCCACCTTCTCAGCTCCATACGACACTCTGTTTTCTCGTATCGAACCCCCAGCCAACTCTAAACTGACAACCCCTTAGAGTAACATAAACTTTTCCAGCACAGCCTAATGTAACCGAGCGACACAAGTTTACTATGTTTATCGTTTTCTGTTATGGTAAGGTATCCTTGTTACCGCGTTTAGGGTAGCCTGTTAGCAGAAGAGACACTGCCTTGACCATCACGAAACAAGAAGCCAGTGCCTCCTCGTGTTCATAGTAACTTTACTAATTGTCGCTGTAAGTTTTAAACTAGATGATCAGCAAATGTCGATTGGCTATTAATATTATATGCTTTTTTAAAACTGACAGCTCGATTTCGCAAACCATGTCCATGCTGAAGTTTAAACCCGACTCTCTCCCACTTCGCAGAATCGCATATCTCAAGACTTTTTCATGGTCGTTTCTTTCCTGTAAAGTAGTCTAATGAGAAGACTAGAGAAACGGGTCGATTCTCTAAAGTGATGGTTACTTAGCATATGAAATGATGGGGTCGCATAATCGTGGTTTCAGATAGACATGATTTGTATCCTGGCGAAACACAGCATGTTGTATCAGATACGATACCTGGAAATGAGATGGCACGAGGCTGTTTCGTCTCAGGTTACGAATGCATGATTTTGAAGTTGAAGAATTGAATCCTACCTTTATGATGAGCCGTTAGTCACGATTCGCGAACAGAGGTATGTGAACAGTAGGTAGGTATACGATAGTCCTCGGCTTTACGGATAGTGGTCTTGGTCCCTGAAATCAATTAATCTGGGGCCAATATTACTAAGGCAGCAAATATAGAAGAATCGGCGTGTTAAGATCCCCAGGCAGGGTATGTCATGTCATGTCCTGTCAAAGTCAACCATGGAGTGGGGAGGACCACAGCGATGCTACAGTGAAGCAAACAATCAGCCGAGCAGTTAGACGAGGAGCTGAATGACGGAAGAATCAGAACAGACCGAAAAAAACAGATACACGAGGGATAAATCGAAGTTCGAGTCAAACCAAAATAGTGACTGTGGATTAAACATGTCGATCACCTCGTGTTGGTCGGTGTCTCCTAACGCTAGAGCGGAAAATATTGATAATTCAAACGCGACAAAAAAGACAAAAATCGGCGTGTCAAAGTTTCCTCTGGGTGAGGGTTATCAATACTTCGATTGGATGACTCGGCGAACATGTCGAGGCTCTGAAACTCGGGGTTTGTTTTAGACTAAGGGGTTTCGGCTTGGCAATGTGAGGAGAGTAAGGATCTGAGATAGACGGACGTGATGAGCAGAAACAAAAGAAAAGAGCAGCAGCAGGGTATGGAATGAGGATTTGCGAAACATTTTCTTGTTGGGATTATAGTTATTCTCTTGGTATGCCTAGTGCAGTTGGTTGAAGGCATCAGATCAGCATCATGTATTGAGGCAGTGAGATGAATGCAGTTTCACTTGGCCATGTAAGGGAGTTATGCAAACAGAAAGTATTTCGCGCATGTGATATGATATATGCGACAGAGTGAAACAGAGGATTCGGTCTTGACAAACAAATCAACGTGATGTCAAGATATGGGATCGTACAATAATTAAGGCCCTGATCTATACGNNATAAAATCCTAGGTACCGATACTAGTCACATATCTTTAACCGGATCGTACGTACGGATCGAATTGACCGGATATTCATCAATCTTCCAGCTCGACATCCGGCAGGCCAACAAACAGTCATTTTAACCCACTTTTACATCCAGCTTTTACTATATCCATCTTATATCCGGTTTTTCGGCCATTTTAGTCCTAGGGCCAAAAAGCTACATTGCATAATTAACCCCGCAAAGGAAGGGTACTTCCATAAGCTAGAATGACCCTATTAGGCAAGCCCGATTGTCTGCCGGATCGAATCTATGTCCGGACGTTTCGTATAGATCAGGGCCTAAAACCTTATTCATGCAATAGCACAGCACAGGCCGATGACATTCATTCGTTCATCCATCCATTCGTTCGAATATTCAGGGACCATCCAGCGCCCCCAGATCGAGCGTTACAGTGAGAGGGGCGGCAGCTCATCTGATTCGAGCGCGAGGTCCAGTCCAGTCCATCTCGGGGACGCCTAGGTCTAGGGCTCGGGCGAGGTCATTCGGGCACTTGAGCGGCAATTGTGTGCTGTGGGCGAGAACAGAACAGAGCAGGCCAACCCATGAGATTGTCAAAGGCTAGCTCAGGTAGGCCAAGTTCGAGGAATAAAATTAGAATACGTACTACTATGTTATCGAGTAGTGTGGGAGCCCGCTATCGTTGGCATGCTGCTATCATACCTAGCTAGCCTTTTAGACGACCTCGTGATGCGGCTCGTGTTGGGTTTTTTTTTTTGCACTGGATTTTCGGTAACGAAAAGGCAACGTTACTGCTTCTGTGCCAACGTGAATGGACCATGACATGGTGACGTCGAGGCGGGTCAATCTATCTATTTTGATCACTGCCATTTTAAACACGGCTTCTCGGCAAAAGAGGGCAGATGCTGTTGTAGCTTTTAGTTCGGAGATGGAGATGTACGCATGGGTTAGACGGGCAGTTCGGCACACTGACTGATTGACTGACTGGGCCAAGCGAGGGCGAGATGAACGAAGGGCAGAAGTGCCCTTGGCTTATCGGGTTTTGGGCGGAAAGAGTAGGACGCTTTGATAGTGCCAATGTTGACCAAGAGAAGAGCAATTTGGACGAATACGATGTGCAATCATAGGGCCCAAAGCGAGTGAGTTGCTAGTGACATGCGCCAAGCGACTATTATCGTCTTGTAATCTCGTGTCGATGGTCCATATTGAGAACGACGCTGTAAAAATAGTTGATTGTCGAAACTATCTAGACGACTGACTGTGAGTCTTCGGGATATTGTCTATCTTATGAATGGATGGATTCTTAGTCAACCCAAAACCCTGGAGCTCATCCTTCAAGCCTGCATGAACCAGCCCAGCTGCTGTGCAACACTCACTTTCTGACAGCACGCACCTGAGAGGCCGCCTCATTCATCTTCTTCAGGGGTCCAGTCCAGCCCAAGCCAGATATGGTCTGCGTCTCGTCTCTCGTCTGGCACTACCCACCTTTTCCGTCCTGTCTCGACCTCCCCCTGTTTCCCCATTTCTCTTACCCTTATCAGGCCAAACGCGAGGGGAGGGTTATCGGCAAACGTGCCGAGCATTCTAAGCGGGTGGTTGTTTACGAGCCGTCAAATCGATTGCATTGTTGCTCGAGGTTGGGACCGTTGGAGTTGCGTTGCCATGCCTCGTATTCCACTGGAATTTGTGCTATTCCAGCCTCTTTTTCCGAAACCAGACGCTTGTTACGAATTCAAGACGGTGCGTGTCAGAGGAGGCTGATCGTCAGGAACTGCGTGCCTCTGACTGGCTGGTTAAGGAAAAGACCGTCAACAGCTTCGTTATCTACGACAGATTTTTAAAGGGATAGAGATAAAAAAAAAACATTAGCAAAAATATAATCTAAGAATTATTTAGTTTTTTTTTTTTTTTTT